>MVJL01004614.1:0-57067 GCA_002156465.1 Macrocentrus cingulum
CCACACGCTATGGACAGTCAAATACGATGGCAGAATATTTTTATAACGATTTTCATTAATTTCTATTTTTAAGGGGTGTTCAACCCGCGTAGAATCAATTTCTTCGTGTTATCGCTTGTGCGTGAATCTTTCCGATGAATCTACTGACTTTTTCGAATTTTTAAGGGGTGTTCAACCCGCGTAGAATCAATTTCTTCGTGTTATCGCTTGTGCGTGAATCTTTCCGATGAATCTACTGACTTTTTCGAATCAAGAAGTTCAAAATACATCGAATGGCATAAGTAGGATCAATTTTCGTTCTATTCTCCGTCAGTTAGGGGTGTTCCGCCCGCGTCGAATTTTGATAATTTTTTAATTATGTAAATAAATACCTGAAAATGATCGGAGGACCTACCCACACGCTATGGACAGTCAAATACGATGGCAGAATATTTTTATAACGATTTTCATTAATTTCTATTTTTAGGGGTGTTCCACCCGCGTGGAATTTCAATAATTTATTAATTATGTAAATAAATACTTAAGAATGATTGGAGGACCTATCCACACGCTGTAGAACGTCAAATACAATGTCAGATATTTTTTATATTGATTTTAAATGATGTTCTATTTTTTAGGGTCGTTCCACGAGATTCAACTAATCCAAATTCCATTCAATTTTTTTTTTCTTATTTTTTCTCATCGTCCAATAATTTTTAGAATATCTGAATAATAATGGAATATATAATAGAAATATATTATAAAGATATCTACATTGGTAATTTTATGTAAATGTGATTTTCAAGCTCCATATATAAATATATATACATATAATCTCTAGGATCCTTTTTAAGTCGTCTAAAAAATATATTTTTTCAAGCCTTATAGAAATAAATTTCTGCGATAAGTGCATTCATGAAAGTCTTGTGATAAAAAAAAAGTGGATGCAAATACATAAAATCTCAGGAAAAATTCGGGTTATCTCTTATGACCAATCTTTCGTCGCACTTGGCCCTCTGAATTTTTTGATGACTTCTATTGGATATATGTATAAGAAGGGTGAGCTTGAAAAACGAGCATCTCAAAAATTATATTCACCCCAGCGGTTGCACAAGCGATAACAGCCCTTACACATTTATATGTATATATAAAGACGATTTATATATAGAAATAGCCTACTTTTCGTCTTCCCTCTTATACATAAGCTCTCCAGTTGCCAATTAATTTTTATAGTAAGGACCCATTAAAGACTTACAACCCCTAAATGTACATACAATCACTCTCCACCCTAATAAAAAATTTATTTTTCATAAAACTTTGATCTTTCAAGCTTAATAAATTCATTTCATTGCTTAAAAATCTTTTATACCTATCAAAAAATGATTTCATGTATTATAATAAACTGTCAAATATCACTAAAGCTTGAATTTTAATTATTAAAAATTTTTTAAGACGCTCATGTAGTAGTTTTAATTTTTTTCTTTTAGGTTTTAAATACTTAAATTTCGTCATTTACGACATTTAAAGCTTAAATTTTCAATTTTTTCAAAATTTTAAGGTTCTTACTGAGGGTTTTAACGTGAAAATTCCACAAAGACCATCCCTAAGGTTTCAGATGAACTTTTCGTTTTTTCCTGATTCATCTTTTATCGATTTTAACATAAAGTCATACAAGATCCGAGTAGAGTTCTCGTTTAATATGACCATAAAACAATCATTCAAGTTTGAGAAGCCTTGAAATGAATTCTTTACCTAAAGTAGGCCAGTTTCAATAAAATATTCACCCTCTGTGTCCTCGATATTCACCGAATAACGTCCTGGAAATTTCCTTTGAAGAAATCACTGAGTAAATCGGACCCGAGCCTCATCCGGAGTGCATTAGAATTGCGTATAATGACGACAAAAGGCCAGAACCACGATAGGATATCTCATTAATTTATTCAACATCTTCCTATAAGCTAGACAGAAAATTTTTTTTTCATATATTTATTCTTTTTATCCACGAGATTTGCAATTTCTCATAAAAATGCAAATATTTTTTCATAAGACTGAAAATTTTCATTTCTTCTACTGTCTGTCAAAGATTTTTCATTTTGACTAATCAGACTATTCATTGAATTCATTGCCAGTGCGTAAAAAAAAAAAGGCTAGTAGATAAATTTCAAAATTCAAGTGATGGATTTTAAATAATTTAAATGATAGATACCGTGAAGAAATTTTTGCAATATCGACGCCATCATTTCCGGAGAAAAATGACGTTACAGATGCGAGTAAAATGTCGATTTTTTTTTCTGCGTTTCCTACCCAGACAGGATGGGAGGTGCTCGACAGCCAGAAGGCAATACAAGCGCCAAGCATCGAGAAAATCCGACTTTGATACGGAAAAAATAAAAAATAGATGAAGAAGTTGAAGGTATTTTCTGCTATTCAGACCAACGTTGTTATAACAAGTTTAAATAGGTTTTATCCCAAGCAGATTTACATTGGATTAAGGGAAAAAAAACCAACAATTTAATTTAAAACTAAGACTAGTAGATGTTTTTCTCGATTTTCCACTGGCAAATCAAATGAAATTAGTCTTGTGAATATATGGAAATTGAAGTGATGTTTGAATGGCTGGTTAGGGGCTGGAAATTTAAGTATATTGTGACAGATTTGGGTAGGAATTGCTCCGAGTGGAATTGAAGTAGAGGATACGCTGACATGTAACAACATTGATTTCATTACGTATTGATTTTCCTGAAGGGGACCAGAGAGAGAGAGAAAACTTTCAGTGTAGATTCTAGAGCGAATAGATGAATACTGATTTAGCATGTCAGCTCCTTCTAACTATACCTCGTCTACTCGGAATATTCACGCATATGTACTTTATAACATATATATGTGTGTATATAGCCTGATTTATGCACGAATTTAATAAATTTTTTCTTCACAATTTATGCATATATGTATATTTTTATGAAAATAAATCAATTTCAACGATATTCATGCTTTAGATTGGCACATTCAGTATTTTCAATATTTTATTTTGAAAGTATGTGAAATTGGAAATTCTTTTTACGGAGATTGTATAGCATAAAGAATTTATCGTCAATGATGGTAAATATCTGAAGCTTTTGATAGATTTGAGATATTTCTCAATTTTTACCATCTATGAAATGTTTTATTTTAAAAATTCGTATAAATAGAATTTTTTGTTTAGAAATTTTCAATATTAAGTTGGGAAAAAATTTTTTTAAAGGTAATTATTTTTTTATTTTATATAGATTTTTAAACAAAAAAATTTGCACATTTAAAATATTGAAAGTTTTTGAAGTAATCGAAAAAAAAAGGATTTAAAAAATACTATTCAATCCCTTGAATTTTCAAATAAAAACATTGAAGCTTAAATTAATAAATTTAATAGAAATCATCAGAAATTTAAATCTCTATAATGATAATAATTATTCGAGTCTTAAAAAAAAAATTTCTAACTTTTGGACATCGAAAAAAAAAATTTTCTAAGCATTCAGAGTAGAAAAAAACGGGAGTTATATTGTGACATATAAGAAGGGATGTATTTTTTTTCTAATTTTATATTTTGTAGATTTGTGTATGAGATTAAAAAAAAAATTTTTTCCATATTTTTTACAAGCAATATTTATAGTCTTTAAAATAATTCAAAAAGATTTTTAAAAAATTACCCATCCTTTGAATTGTTGAATAAAAAATTTTTCAAGTTCAAATAAATTAATGAACAATTTTAATATTACAGAAAACTTGAAAAATTTATGAAACTTTTTTATTCTTCTTTGACCAATTCCTTGAAGAATTTAACGAGTGAAAAGTAATTCCATGACACGATGAAATACTTTTGCTCTGCCTATTGATTTATTAAAAGTTTCGATTGAAGCGAGAACAATAAATCAGAAATATTAATCATATCATGTCAGAATTGTTCATTAGTGCGCATAAAGGGAGAGAGGAAGCAGGTGGTACTTCTGCTAAATTGACAGCCATTTCACACGACCTCGCCTCATGATTTTCTGCGCGCACCCTCGCCATCAGAGAGCAGTATTTTCCGCGTGCGTCTCACCTACCTCCGGCACTGCTGACGTGAACTGTAAATTTTATACAGTACATCGCCCATCGCAAGATAAATTAATTTTCCTCTCCCATCGACGATATCCGTAACGCCAAGTTCTGACTGATCCGATTATCTCGATGAAGGCATGTCAACGGCAATTATACTATTGCAAATTCCATACATCGACGATATCCGTAACGCCAAGTTCTGACTGATCCGATTATCTCGATGAAGGCATGTCAACGGCAATTATACTATTGCAAATTCCATTACGCGACCACTCCTCTGTATATAAAACCCTTTATCAAAAATTTTTAAATTCGCATCATCACGAATATGGACAGTCAAATACGATGGCAGAATATTTTTATAACGATTTTCATTAATTTCTATTTTTAGGGGTGTTCCACCCGCGTGGAATTTCAATAATTTATTAATTATGTAAATAAATACTTAAGAATGATTGGAGGACCTATCCACACGCTGTAGAACGTCAAATACAATGTCAGATATTTTTTATATTGATTTTAAATGATGTTCTATTTTTTAGGGTCGTTCCACGAGATTCAACTAATCCAAATTCCATTCAATTTTTTTTTTCTTATTTTTTCTCATCGTCCAATAATTTTTAGAATATCTGAATAATAATGGAATATATAATAGAAATATATTATAAAGATATCTACATTGGTAATTTTATGTAAATGTGATTTTCAAGCTCCATATATAAATATATATACATATAATCTCTAGGATCCTTTTTAAGTCGTCTAAAAAATATATTTTTTCAAGCCTTATAGAAATAAATTTCTGCGATAAGTGCATTCATGAAAGTCTTGTGATAAAAAAAAAGTGGATGCAAATACATAAAATCTCAGGAAAAATTCGGGTTATCTCTTATGACCAATCTTTCGTCGCACTTGGCCCTCTGAATTTTTTGATGACTTCTATTGGATATATGTATAAGAAGGGTGAGCTTGAAAAACGAGCATCTCAAAAATTATATTCACCCCAGCGGTTGCACAAGCGATAACAGCCCTTACACATTTATATGTATATATAAAGACGATTTATATATAGAAATAGCCTACTTTTCGTCTTCCCTCTTATACATAAGCTCTCCAGTTGCCAATTAATTTTTATAGTAAGGACCCATTAAAGACTTACAACCCCTAAATGTACATACAATCACTCTCCACCCTAATAAAAAATTTATTTTTCATAAAACTTTGATCTTTCAAGCTTAATAAATTCATTTCATTGCTTAAAAATCTTTTATACCTATCAAAAAATGATTTCATGTATTATAATAAACTGTCAAATATCACTAAAGCTTGAATTTTAATTATTAAAAATTTTTTAAGACGCTCATGTAGTAGTTTTAATTTTTTTCTTTTAGGTTTTAAATACTTAAATTTCGTCATTTACGACATTTAAAGCTTAAATTTTCAATTTTTTCAAAATTTTAAGGTTCTTACTGAGGGTTTTAACGTGAAAATTCCACAAAGACCATCCCTAAGGTTTCAGATGAACTTTTCGTTTTTTCCTGATTCATCTTTTATCGATTTTAACATAAAGTCATACAAGATCCGAGTAGAGTTCTCGTTTAATATGACCATAAAACAATCATTCAAGTTTGAGAAGCCTTGAAATGAATTCTTTACCTAAAGTAGGCCAGTTTCAATAAAATATTCACCCTCTGTGTCCTCGATATTCACCGAATAACGTCCTGGAAATTTCCTTTGAAGAAATCACTGAGTAAATCGGACCCGAGCCTCATCCGGAGTGCATTAGAATTGCGTATAATGACGACAAAAGGCCAGAACCACGATAGGATATCTCATTAATTTATTCAACATCTTCCTATAAGCTAGACAGAAAATTTTTTTTTCATATATTTATTCTTTTTATCCACGAGATTTGCAATTTCTCATAAAAATGCAAATATTTTTTCATAAGACTGAAAATTTTCATTTCTTCTACTGTCTGTCAAAGATTTTTCATTTTGACTAATCAGACTATTCATTGAATTCATTGCCAGTGCGTAAAAAAAAAAAGGCTAGTAGATAAATTTCAAAATTCAAGTGATGGATTTTAAATAATTTAAATGATAGATACCGTGAAGAAATTTTTGCAATATCGACGCCATCATTTCCGGAGAAAAATGACGTTACAGATGCGAGTAAAATGTCGATTTTTTTTTCTGCGTTTCCTACCCAGACAGGATGGGAGGTGCTCGACAGCCAGAAGGCAATACAAGCGCCAAGCATCGAGAAAATCCGACTTTGATACGGAAAAAATAAAAAATAGATGAAGAAGTTGAAGGTATTTTCTGCTATTCAGACCAACGTTGTTATAACAAGTTTAAATAGGTTTTATCCCAAGCAGATTTACATTGGATTAAGGGAAAAAAAACCAACAATTTAATTTAAAACTAAGACTAGTAGATGTTTTTCTCGATTTTCCACTGGCAAATCAAATGAAATTAGTCTTGTGAATATATGGAAATTGAAGTGATGTTTGAATGGCTGGTTAGGGGCTGGAAATTTAAGTATATTGTGACAGATTTGGGTAGGAATTGCTCCGAGTGGAATTGAAGTAGAGGATACGCTGACATGTAACAACATTGATTTCATTACGTATTGATTTTCCTGAAGGGGACCAGAGAGAGAGAGAAAACTTTCAGTGTAGATTCTAGAGCGAATAGATGAATACTGATTTAGCATGTCAGCTCCTTCTAACTATACCTCGTCTACTCGGAATATTCACGCATATGTACTTTATAACATATATATGTGTGTATATAGCCTGATTTATGCACGAATTTAATAAATTTTTTCTTCACAATTTATGCATATATGTATATTTTTATGAAAATAAATCAATTTCAACGATATTCATGCTTTAGATTGGCACATTCAGTATTTTCAATATTTTATTTTGAAAGTATGTGAAATTGGAAATTCTTTTTACGGAGATTGTATAGCATAAAGAATTTATCGTCAATGATGGTAAATATCTGAAGCTTTTGATAGATTTGAGATATTTCTCAATTTTTACCATCTATGAAATGTTTTATTTTAAAAATTCGTATAAATAGAATTTTTTGTTTAGAAATTTTCAATATTAAGTTGGGAAAAAATTTTTTTAAAGGTAATTATTTTTTTATTTTATATAGATTTTTAAACAAAAAAATTTGCACATTTAAAATATTGAAAGTTTTTGAAGTAATCGAAAAAAAAAGGATTTAAAAAATACTATTCAATCCCTTGAATTTTCAAATAAAAACATTGAAGCTTAAATTAATAAATTTAATAGAAATCATCAGAAATTTAAATCTCTATAATGATAATAATTATTCGAGTCTTAAAAAAAAAATTTCTAACTTTTGGACATCGAAAAAAAAAATTTTCTAAGCATTCAGAGTAGAAAAAAACGGGAGTTATATTGTGACATATAAGAAGGGATGTATTTTTTTTCTAATTTTATATTTTGTAGATTTGTGTATGAGATTAAAAAAAAAATTTTTTCCATATTTTTTACAAGCAATATTTATAGTCTTTAAAATAATTCAAAAAGATTTTTAAAAAATTACCCATCCTTTGAATTGTTGAATAAAAAATTTTTCAAGTTCAAATAAATTAATGAACAATTTTAATATTACAGAAAACTTGAAAAATTTATGAAACTTTTTTATTCTTCTTTGACCAATTCCTTGAAGAATTTAACGAGTGAAAAGTAATTCCATGACACGATGAAATACTTTTGCTCTGCCTATTGATTTATTAAAAGTTTCGATTGAAGCGAGAACAATAAATCAGAAATATTAATCATATCATGTCAGAATTGTTCATTAGTGCGCATAAAGGGAGAGAGGAAGCAGGTGGTACTTCTGCTAAATTGACAGCCATTTCACACGACCTCGCCTCATGATTTTCTGCGCGCACCCTCGCCATCAGAGAGCAGTATTTTCCGCGTGCGTCTCACCTACCTCCGGCACTGCTGACGTGAACTGTAAATTTTATACAGTACATCGCCCATCGCAAGATAAATTAATTTTCCTCTCCCATCGACGATATCCGTAACGCCAAGTTCTGACTGATCCGATTATCTCGATGAAGGCATGTCAACGGCAATTATACTATTGCAAATTCCATCACGCGACCACTCCTCTGTATATAAAACCCTTTATCAAAAATTTTTAAATTCGCATCATCACGAAACAATTGAAAATTCTATCTTTTCTAAAAATACTCTCTCCTTTTTAAACAAACTTTTGCACATCGTTTTAAGATGTTTATCCTTTCTTCTTTACCCCTCTTGTCGCCACTATTAATATTCTGGTTCCTTCAGTTGAAGCAAAAAAAATTAATAGCCAAAAAAGCTTCAAAGGGGACAAATTTAACGACGAGACACTCGAACGCGCGCAAAACCGCATTATAAAATCTGATGAAAATATATACGTGCAGGGCCAAATGTACTAAATAAAAGACGTAAAGTACTATTTTTTTACTGAATTTCGCATCATGGTTATGAGAATAAAAAAAATAAATCAATCAAAGTTAAGTGACAGTGACGTTTTTGACAGATGAATTTTGATGTCTTCTGTGATTCTATTCCCTTCCTTCTAAATTTAGAGTTCTCAGTCGTAAACGAGAGTTTTTTTTTCCAGCGTATATGCGAGACAGTGAGGATAAGTGAGTGTGGATATAAATACCACCTTCACTTGTACCTTTGTTCATTCATAATTGTTGCAGCACATTTATTCATATATCACGATATATTCATTTTTTAAATCTCTATATAATTATCGACAGCTTTCAAAGGATTTTTAATGTTTTATTTATTAAAGATGAGTTTTAATTATTTCATTCAAGGTCCGAAATTAAAAAGTTATCTATAAATATTAAAAATATTAAATATTTCAAACAGTTAATTTTAAAACAGACTAAAATTATAATTTCTATATTTTAATAGGGTTATATATATATCAAAAGATAATTTTTATGGACTCATTAGTGTCTAAAAAAATTGCTATCAAGGTGAACGTGACTTATATATATATAGCACCTCATCTCCCAAGAAATGAACAAAAATTGTAGATGAATTTTTAGAAATAGTAAAATGTCCTAGATTAAATTGTTGGGATGACAAACCGCTTATGTCCACACGAAAATGGTAATATGTTCGATTAAAGCCCACTTTGCATTTCCCATTGATAGTTATTGACCTCCTGACCCACACAATACCCTGCCCAATTATAACCATACGTCATACGACATTTTCCCTCATCAAAAAATGGCACAAAGTGAGTATTAAAAAAAAATTAATACCTAAAACATAAATTTTCTCTCTTATTTTCACTTGAAAAAATCCAAAACATCAAAGTTTTAGATACCAAAAAACAAAATTTAATTTTTTCCTAGTCCCGTATTTTATCAAAAACATCAATCTAAAATACTTTTCGGGTAAATCACTATTCGAGTGTTGGATTGAAAACGATTTTGATCATTTCATCAGAACAATAGCCACCCGAAATTGCCAGTAGAATTTTTTTTGTCCGACTACATACGTCGTTAGGCCTGAAACGAGAAAAAAGAGCGCGTGATTAGTTCCACGGAGTAACGACTTGGCATCAGACCGGACAGTGTGAAACAGCAATGGCAAATAGGTCAAGCTGAGACAGCACCCTTGGCGCCATTGATGAAGAGCACTGCGTTACATCGAGCACAATTGGCGCGTGGGTTAACAATGCCCAGCGACTGATTGGAACTGTCGTGGGGCGACAGGTCAACAGAGGCATACACAAGCCTGGATACAGCACAGTTCTAGTTAGCTAGGCAAAAGGTAAACCAACGGGCGACTCAATATCCACTGGCTATACTAACGGAAAATCAATTCACCCCACAATTGTTTCCATTTTTATTGAACTTTTCGAACCATATGACATATTTTAGTCAACAGAAAAAAACCAAAGCCATCGATGAAGGAATAAATTGGTCTGGTAGAACTCTTCTGTCTAGACAAATAGCATCAACTGGTATTATTAAAAAAGTTCTAAGTAATGCATTACACTCTTTGATTTAGATGTCATCTCCACCGACGAGACATTTCAGTTTCGAGTTTTCACTTGACTGAGTACACATCATCACATGTACAAAAGGGTGTCTTTTTAAAGACTTTATACCCAGTCCCGCAGAGGTTTAAAATAATCTTTCTGATGTGTTTAAAAATCTTGCGTTGAATTTTGTTTGCTCGGTCTTTCCGCAACCCTGTCTCCCTGGGGAGAAAGCGCAGCTTAACACACTGTATTCGTCGTTTCTGTCGTCCTATCTCACCCTTCGCAAGCTCACAGCCATATTGAATTCCAAACACATTCCTATCTCAAGAAATATAGATATATATCTGGCTATAGGGAGTATCCCACATCATATATGTGCTAATAAGATAATGCACTAAAACTTGTCACTCAATGTTAATAAAAAAATACGTTAGTTCGTAGTTCGACGCATTTTTGCAGATAATGTTGTTTTTAAATGAATGAATAAAGTCAGTTTAACTTGTCACTCAATGTTAATAAAAAAATACGTTAGTTCGTAGTTCGACGCATTTTTGCAGATAATGTTGTTTTTAAATGAATGAATAAAGTCAGTTTAATTCTTAAAATAATTTTTTCCTATACAATATCACTTGAATAAAATGAAAAAGTAACATAATAATTTGAATTTTATGTTCCATCTCTATACCTATGAATATTTTTCACAGCTTTAAATTATACAATATCACTTGAATAAAATGAAAAAGTAACATAATAATTTGAATTTTATGTTCCATCTCTATACCTATGAATATTTTTCACAGCTTTAAATTACAAAAATATTTAAAATCCATGTGCATGAAGTTAAAATATTGTAGGTTTTCAATCTATATCTGACTATATATATTTATTGTACATATATGTACATCCTTTAAACGCCGAGCATGAACAATGCTCATGCAAAGCCTGATTGTGTGCAGAGGGATTCACAATGTGCCGCGCGTTTTGCCTCATAAAGAGCTAGTAATTCCGAGAATCAGCGTACTACACAAGAGCCTGCAAAATGAACGACCGGAAGAGTTTATACGCTTTTCCCCATCAGTAAATATACCAACAAATCGATTAGTTCCCTCAGGTTCCGGTGAGTATAACTCGTTAGACCCGGACTGCTGAGATTTGCCGCTGTTAAACGCAGTACCAACAACTATTCCGAGAAGATGAAAGAGAAAACACCCACACACATGCACCAGCACCAATTTGGCATAACATGACGAGAGGAAGTAGAAGTAGACACGAGCCAAAAGGGTACGAAGATTGTCTCACCCTTTGTATAAACGTATACAGAAGAAGAGGGTATGCAGAAAATGAAACCATTTACCGAATAGTTGGATTAGTTGGATATAATTATTATTTATAACCCTGAATAGCGCATCATCATCTTGCGCAATGTTGATGCTACCAGGTCAGTGTCTGGTTGGAACGTTGGCCAAGTACAATGGTCTGAACTAAAGCCGCTTATCTGGTCCCTACAACGATGAATTAATTGTTGCGTTGTGCGGATTATCAGCGACATATTGAACAGACTACGTAATTGATTTTCAGGTTATACGAGATACTGTTAATTTGTCTTCATTAGACGGAACACCGCGCGCCATATACATATAACGTGATTTTAATTAAATACAGATGGCGTGATATTAAGACCATCGTATAGTTAGAATAGTGACCGAACAATTTACGGCTTGAGAAGCGAATACGAGAATTTTATGGTTAAACAATTAATTTAAAATTTTATGTTGTGAAATTTATGACAGATACCTACTTATAAACGCTTTTAGAAAAGTTATAAAGTTGATTTTACGTATACAGAGGCGATTGAAATGAGGTCGTCAGAATGATTGAAAATTCAATGGAGCACTAACCTGTCCCACTCAAGTCGGAATACAGGGTGAAAATCTATATACGTATACCAGAGGCGCTTTTAGGATATATAAGTGTTGGGTGTGCCAATCGGGCGAATCGAAACGATACGTAAAATTGTCCTACCCCACCCTCCACGATCTTTGCATCACCCTCTCGATCGTTTTGAATAGCTTGGCAAGAGCGCATGCTCCAATATATCCAAATTGAACTAAGGAAACTCTCGCGTTCCCCTCGTCGTTGTCGGTGCTTTCATTTACGACATATTTTTTTCTTCTTATAATAAAATTTTTAAAATATGCCGCAAGTTATTGTGACTCTGGGAATATTTTTAAGGAAGATTACTATATTCCAAATGGAACCGCCGTCTGCCGCACAATTGTGTGCTACTGTGGTTGATGGACAGAATATCCATCATCCACACGCCCATCAACTCATTATCTCCAATGATGCAACCATCGAAACACACATGTGACCCAAACTGCGAATGCTTTTGCTCCATCAACCCTCGATATACAGCAGCAAGTGTGTCGCTGAACGTCATTTCCACGTAAGTGAGCATCTCTGAAACAAATTGTGCAAACAAACTGCGGAAAAATCCAACAAATTGCGTCCAGCCCTCGTTCGTCTTAAATCTCGTCCCTGTTTTTACCCTCGTTCAAATGTTCCTACAACCTCTCCGCCTACAAGTCCACCCTCTAAGGCTGATGTAAACCAAGAATGTGCCTCGCATCTAAGTCTGTTTAATCTACACATTTGCAGCCAGGTCGTAATATAATGCGTCGTCCAATCGGACGCACATATATACACAGACCAGAAAATATGTTCCACCCAGTTGTTGCGTGTGAATGAGGCATGAAATAGAGCCAAGGGTGACTGCTGATTGTGATTTTAGAATGAAGGATAAAAATAAAGCAGCCGTAGATAGGAATCTGGGCATTTATCAAAACTTCCGTTGGAACCAACCCTCAATAGACTCGACATTTTTCAATGTACAATTATTTTCAGCTTTTAGATTTTAAAATCATTTGGCAGATGTTGTGTTTATAGGTCAAATATAATTCTCAAGTACAAAGAGAATGGTAAAATAGGGTTTCGCACGGAATTCGATGTAAGAGTCAGCTAAACTTGAATGTTCTGATCAAACTCTGCAGGGAATCCTACTTTTATGTGTATATATGTATCAATACAAGAGCAATCATGACACAGAAGTTCACGCGTAGTGGTACTATCGGTACAAAGCTCGGAATGGGACCCCATAGAGTCGTAACGAAGGGCGAACGAACTTATTGACTCTGGCTGGCTGCATTTTCCGCTATTAAATTGGGAGATTGTGGGCGAGGCAAGCGCCACCGACAGAGGTCAAATAAAAGGGAGGAAGAGCGTGTATATATATGCACCTATGTATTCGTAGAAGGGTTCATAAGCGGTCACGACATGTGTCGTGCTTAGTGGCACTATGTAACGGTTTTTTTTTTTTCGACTCTCTGTGTGTCTTGCAAAGAGAGTTTATACAGTCCCCTTGTTTGTGCGTATTTTCACTTGGCATCCAGTATCATAAATATCTGCGATTGCACTCTCTGATATCGAGTCGCCTTTTACGACGCGCCGAATTACGTAAATATATATTTGTGCTATTAGATTTTAAGAAACCTTCGATATTATTCAAATATACAATTAGAATATGATAGTGAATGAAAATTGTGAGAAGTTACGTGTGCACTGATTCAAATCACTTTTCAACCCTGCAAGCGTGAATCTCTGAAAGTGCACTATTGTCTGTGAAGTATGTGAAAACAAATTTTGCATATGCCCTGCATGAATATGAATATACCATTTTCAATCATTTTTTAAGTGCTATATCTAAGAGCTTTTAATTTTCGTGATTTTTTTCCAGTTTTTAGTTGATAGCTTTGTAAAAAGGAAGATAGTGAAAAATTTTATACTATAGTTACATTGTTGGGAACTAAATTTTCAAAAAAAAACGTAAATTAATTTTTTTCACATCTCTCATATTCACATTTTTTAAAATATTTCTAATTTTTTGAAATTTTTTTTTTTTTAATATCTCAAATATAAAACAAAATATAAAGAAAAAAAATTATTCTAAATTTTTTATCGAGAATTTTATTTCCAACCATTTGAATAGAGTAGTTTTATTCGCCATCTTGCTTAACTATACCGATGAATCGGCAAAAAAAAAACACAAAATATAGCAGAATTTTTAGGGCACATCACTCAAAAAACGTCACGAATGACGAAAAAAAAAAAATGTTTTCTACATTACATAACACATGTTTGAAAAAACGAATTCTCATTCTAAAAAAAAAAAAATATTCAAATGTGTGTATATGATCTATTTATACGAAATAGACACAGATTTATAAATTCTATAAAATATTACATTTCTATTTTTATTCATAAAAACAAAGTATAATAAAAACGAAAATAATTATCTCAAAATACTCGGTACTAAGTAGTGTATAGACAATAAATCAAGTGTGAATATTTCATGCTGATGAGGTCTACACGAACGGGGACACACGAGAAAATAATAGTTATTTGCGAAATATGAACCCTTTCCCTCTGACTCAATAGAGAACTTGGAGCACTGGGAATATTTATCGCTTGGCTAAAATTCCCGGCGCATTATATGTGGTCGAGCATATATATACACACTCGTTCTACGTTAAAATATATGTATATATGCGAAAGACCCTATATATACTATGCATACGAAACTTTCCGAGGAGCGTTTAGATAATTATAAACATACCTTTCAAACTTTATTACCGCTTTTTCCGCGCATGGCTTTATAGAGCGAATAAACGCCCTGAAGGCTATTGGTTACCTATTATATAGTGAGTAATTATGTTTTCCTAAACTTTCTAATTGAGAGAGGTGAATTCGAATTAAACGAGACATATTACCATGTTCAATTACATCATAATAGTTCTAGACTTTATTCTATAACTTTTGATATGCGAGATATCAGATCAAATGTGTAACACATGCGATTTTCCGTCCGATAAGCACACACGATGCCAAGCATTATGAGTGTATGTGTTGCTGCACTGCAACACATTAGAAAGGATGATATCACACGCACGTCGTCTAGAAACTTGGCAATGATTCAAACTCTATTTTCGTTTGAGAATACCGACAGAACAGATGTGACCACGGGGACATATTTGAGGGAAGAAGTAAAAACAGGAACACTCTAAGTAGTTTCTCCCCACTTTTTACATTTCCTACGGCAACTATAGAAACTAGCACGCGCAATATAAGCAGAGTTTATAAATAAATTTTATGCATATAGAAATTATAATAAAAAATCTATGTCACACATGAGAAATGAAAATTTAATAATTAATTGATTCTTTATCATATTAAAATCAAAAAGTGTTATACTTAAAAAAATAATTGTCCTTTTTTAAGTATCGTTCAACTGATAATGAGATTTTATTGAAATCAAAAGTTAAGAGGTTTAAAACTCGTATATAATACTTATATATACTACATTGAAATCTTCGTATTCGAAGACAACTTGAGACATTTAACTGTGATGAAACAGTTGGGCAAACTTTTGCGTGCGAAAAGCATCATGTAAGGTTTTTTGAAATTTTTCCAAATTTGAGCTTTTGTGTAGAAGAAGAAAAAAAAAGTTTTATACATTGAGTGTCACATTTGGCTTTGGCCATCGTATACCCCAAATGTCTAACCGAGTTGCTTCCGACCCTTCAACCACGATTCGCACCCTCTTTCCCGGAGGACAACTTGTCGCTTGAATGCACCTATATCTTTCTCTCACTAGCTCTCGCGCTTTGAAATGGTCTTCTGAAAATACCGCGTGCACGAGCGTTATACGACGACATGCTTCTCAAATTGTACGACTTGAAAACTCGCAGACGAATAAATTGAATCAGCGGTCTTAAAAGTTTCCTTGATAAATTCGAGCTGAAAATACGATTTAAATGGAAAAATGTATAAGTTCAGGCAGTTTAATTGACTTGGAAACACGTTTTTAGCATCTAAATGTCAACACCAGTTAGTTTAATCATCTATATTACGTTTCTGTTATTAAAACTATATTCCAATTCATTAAAAACCATATCTGAATATATAATTAACTCTTGTGTACTAAACTTTATAATTAATTAAATTTCTTTCACAAATTGAAATAACAAAGAAAAAAAAATCTCAATTCCGAATATTTTGAAGCTAATTTTTTACGTTTTATTTAGTAAAATATGACAAATGCATATCATTTTAACTAATATATTGTTTAGCATAATTATTTTATCAACTAATATGCTGCAGTTCATGAATTTATTATTAATTACGTTCGAAATTAACATTTTCCTCTTCATAGATCACTTTAATGTAAATTTCCCGCTCTGAATTATCCATTATAATGGGCATTTATCCCTAAATTCACTCGCCAACAATAATTCATAATTGCCATATAGTATATATACATGTATGTTGTAATAAACGACGAGAAATGTCACCACTTGGCCGCCATAATTGGCCCTCAACTCGACACCCTGTGGCCGGAAAGCGATTGACGCGTTGGTCAGCGGAAAGTCCGTCAACTTGTCGACATTATACCCTCTTACTTTTTCATCCCCGAGTGTGTCGAATAAGACCTCAATTTTCCCAACCGTGTATTTCCTTCTATGTTTTTTTATACCGTTTTTTTTTTTTATTGTCGCAAGCCGATAAAGTGAATTTCTGTAACGATTTTTTTTTTGCGATGGTTCATTGCAGGTCTGTATTTTTTACTGGTATATATCGCTCAAACCTATCAGCGATTTGCCGCCGTCAACCCCTAGATTTACTTCCAACCATTCTGCCACCCACGTTCCCCCTTGCCTGTTGTCCCCGGTGCTGCACCATGCGTTCGCTTTCCGATGTCATCGTTCCGTCGATTAACCTTCCCTCAGTCTACCCGATTTATCGACATCCGGTCGATAAAGCGTTTTGTATATAGTCTGTAACAACCACCCTTACGCCTCTCATTCAAACTTGCAGCACAAGCCGATCTACTAGTTAAATAACATTCATGTTAACGAGAAGATTTAATGGAAAATCTGTTTTCCCGGTAATCTACTTACATTTGAATTTTTTTCAATACATTAATTAAAGTTAGTTATTTGACATGACTATTTATCAGAGATCAGACGTTTACATGTATAGATTTAATTGTAAGATATTTTTATCCTCCCCTCATCCCCATCGGACGCCTATGTATGTAAAAATTATTTCACTGTTTTAAATAAAAATATCTTTGAAACTATAGAAAATAAAAATTTTTCTCAAGAAACCTTTTTTGTAGATAATTTTATTAGCTACAAAAAAGGTCCTTGATAAAATTTGTCTATCGTGCATCGTCATCAAGTTATTAGCATCATTAAAATCTTTGTGTTCTGCTTTTTGAAATATTTTAAAACTAAAAAATTCACTAATTCAAAATTTTTCCAAGTATATATAAAAAAAAAATTAGAAAAAATGCTATAAGACTCAAATGCCAGTAAATATATTGCATCAGTACTTATATATATCAACGTCCATTTTATTTTTCTTCCTTCCTCAGAGTTGAATTTTTGTTTCGATTTTAATGATGTGTGCACAAGAGTCACGTTGTTTTATTGACCAACCGACGAACATCTGCCTTGCAGCTCTGAAAATATGTTTGTATATGTGTGTTTATAATAAACTTCAGAAGTTTCTTCATATATAATGCACACATATAGAGATATCACAGCGCGAAGCCTATAAAAAGGAGTAAACACTGGAAGACGGCTCTATCAGACGCCAAATCAAAATAATGATGATGCGAAACAAACAATAAATATTTACCATGAAAATGGCAATTTTTTCCTCTACTGCAAAGCTTGTACTTCCATTTTTTTCCCATCATCTCTGACCCTCCATCGGCTCGAATATCGAATGCTCCCGGCCAACTAATTTCCCTAATTTACCTCGACAGCGCGGAGGCATATATATACATTGGAAAATAATGGATTCAGTTATATGATGCGATGGTATATACATTTTAGTGTATTTTCCATCGAGAGAGAAGAGTTTTGCGATAAAATCGCATCTCTAGTCGCGATTTTGTTTGCACCACGCACATTCAACTTAAGAGAGCAGTTTGCCATACTACCCCATCAGCAATAAGGGGCTTTCAACAGGGCAAAATAAACGTGACGATGGGACTAATACAGACACACAGATGGCTAAAATAATATTTACGTATCATGTCCTCTTTCAGATACGTATGCCGCATCTTAATGGATTACATATTGCACTCTACATTATGTAAACATCGTCTCATGTGTATTTAAGAACCTCAAATAAATCCTGGAGTTTTCTTACATGCGGAAGTCATCAGAAATTATTACAAATTAATTAGAACTAGTCGAAAATTTTTCCCTATAAAGCGTTGAAAATCCTGGATATACATATGAGAACAAAAAATGTGATATAGAAGTCAATTAACGTGAAATTTCATCCCCTACAAAAAATGTAGAATAAATTTTTACAATATTTTACCTTATTTTTGAGATATTTTGAATTTTCAAAAATCTATAATATCTGAACAACTAAAAATTTTATTCAACATTTTTTGTAGTAAATTAAATCCTTAATCATTTAGGTCTGATAAATTTTTTTCTTATTTCGCTTGTTTTTCGAATTATTAAGAAAAAACCTAAAAAAATCACATAAACTACTTTATAACATTGATTTCGAAATATTTTATCCTAAACTTTAGCATTTATTATCTAAAAAAAAATGCATCTTTGACTCAATCATCAAAGAACAGTTTAAGATATCCAACTGAATATCCCTGTAAAGTCGTAAACACCCACTAAAAACTTGCAATCCTAAAATTTAGGTCAAACAATCTCGCAAAGTTAAAAAAAAAATAAATATAAATCCGTTGAAAATATAATATTTATCCAAGTCTAAAAATTAAAAAACTAGGTATACATATAGTTTTTTTATAGATTATACTCTGAGATTTTCGCACACACACACACACACACACACATGCAAAATAGCATCTGTAAGCAGACGTTATTTTTTTTTTCAGCAAAGAAGCAGACGAGACGGAAAAGCAGGGATTAAAATAATAGGAAAGGTTGGAAGGGGTGAAAGAGGGCATAAGCACAGACGTAAATATGTGTATGCAAATTCCAACTGTGCATTCCACAGCCCATGGTTCCATTATACATGTATACACATCAGGTCTACTATTCGGCCTCTCGAATATTATACCAAGTGCAAATGTCCGTGTGAAATGAGCTTTATAGGGCTGACGCCATTTGCCCGACAAGTTTCCATTTATGGGTCGTTGATACAAACCATCGTGAAAGTCCACATGCATGTATGTATAACTACCTAAAAGTACATATTGCACGGTACTTAGTATATCCTAAAAGGCACCTTGCTAGAGTGTGTAGTCCTCTCTGACTTGCTCGCCCTCGTAATCTACGTGTACATTCGTCCATTATTTCGCAAGTGATGAATGTTCTGACTGTATATTTTTGTGCTAGAATTCATCTGCAAGTGCGAGACTAGAGCTGTATACATATGTATACATGTAGACCTAAAGAACGAGCATCCTCTCATCTCACTGATGCTCGTTCTGTACTTATGCCAAGTCAGGTCAAGTCGGGGTCAAGTGATCTCGCCACTTGAATCCGTTATCTAAAATGGCGCCGCTCTCTCAAATTCATTTTCATCAAAGTCTACATTTTCTGTTGATCAAAAAAATATGTACATCGCGTCACTATACTAGTATTATTCATATTAAAATATCTAAAGTATAAGTTTTAGAACGTTTAGTTGAAATAAAAAAATTTCTGTGAAAATAACCCCCAAGAAATCTTGACATTTTCATGATTTTTTTTTCAAATTTTTCAGCGATAACTCGATAAATAAGCAAAATAACAAAAAATATCATTAAAACGAAAAGATTGAGAATTAAATTTTCTATAAAAAATGTTAATAAAGTTTTTTTGTATCTCTCAGTTTAAAAAAAAAAAAAAAGTTGATTTTTTTATAAAATTCATAATTTTCAAAATACCTTGAAAACAAAGTAAAATACAAAAAAAATGTGCTCTACATTTTTTGTAGAGAATTAAATTTTTTATAATTTTACTCGAATAACATTATTCATTATTTCACTTATTTACCGAGTTTTCTTTAATATTAACAAAAATAAAGAAAAATCACGCGCTTAAAACCAGCGTTTCTACTAAAACTTTCTTTCAACAACGTTGGCAAGAACCTCGAAAATTCCAGTAAATTATTCCAAATAATTTACATCAAGTGAATATTCACGCAAGTACAACCCTTCAATCATTTATCAACATACACATTGTTTCATATACCTGAATTCCTATTGTTTCCATTATTTATCAAAGCTTTCTACTCTATTCAATCACAAATCCTACTTAAAACAATATTATCATGAATAAACGAGAATATCATTTGTTTTTTTACACATTTAAAAAAGATTTTTCATTTCAATTTTAATTAGTTGTAATTTTAATGATTTGATTGCAGATTAATTCTACACTTTTTCACTCGCTCCACACTCAATGCCACGAGTTTTTGTGAGCCGCATGTCTGCACTAGAGGGGCAGAGAGCCCATCAGGACAAAAAGTTGATGACTCTATATATCGAGGCGGCGGCTTGCCACCACCATCACCACAAAAGGTCGGTATCAAAACGCGATTTCTCAGTCTGTACACTCGCACTCTACCGGTCGACACTCTCATTTGCATGTGTGTGTGATCGCTACATATATACAGTCTTCTCACACACTATGTGAGCTTTTCACACAGGACACACAGAGATGATGCAAACCTATATCTATACATATATGGCGAAGTGGTGTTTCTGAGAAAGTAATTTCCTGACGGAAATCCATGCGATTATCCCCAAGTGGAATAACATTGGCCCTGAAGGGATCACCTGCAAAGCACTCTCAACAATCTGCAAGACTTCAAGATCTGATGTTCACTCACAGGGAGAGGGCATTAAGGAAAGAGCTTCTTGGATATTCGCAAACTTACCTAAGTGACATTTTCTTTTTTATAATATACTTTTTCTTATTTTATATAAAAAAACAATTTTAATTACAAAATTGTGATTAAATTGTATATTTTTAACTTTAAAAGACGAATAGCTACCATGAATAAAAGCTACTGACAGCCCTGAGGGACAAGATCTTTTCTCTACTATGTTAGAGTGAAACTTTGGTCAGAGCTTGAACTTGCACAACCTCAACCTCTAACTCCTGCACATCGAAGTTTGTGAAGCTGCCAGAGGCACTTCTCACAAGAATTAAAAGTGGCCTTTTATCCTGAATAGTTTATAGCATTGAAACAGACTTACTCTCTATGTTCAATTACTAAACCTGAAACCCGATGGCATACAGGCTATGAAGAGCTTTTCGGTTATACAATGAGCCCTGCAGGTACTACCAATGAACCAATTATCACTCTCGATTCACGAGTCACTGGCTTCAATCCTTGCGGCAGTCAAACAAATGTCTACCCATGCATTTAGAAAACAATACCCTCTCCCCAAACTCGGCAATTGAATTATGTATGTGGTATTCAAATTTCTTGTAAACTATGAATAATACATGATCACATATTTTTTTTTTTTTGGCGAAATAGAGATTTTTTACAAAAAAAAATGAGGATAGATTTTTTTTTTATATACTGCGACATTTTCATCGATATTCCGCGTTCAGTGTCAATAAAAATGTCTATTTTATTGACAGGGGTATCTAAACATAAAACGGAAACAGTATAACACTGTTTTATTCATTGAATTCAATGAATATTTTATGATTCAACACGATAAAAGTAAAGTAAATGATTGATAAAGGATATAATTGGTCAATTTAAACAATAGTTTTTACAGTAAATCAACGATTCTACGAACAAAAAACTGTCTATTAAGTCAATTTGAAAATATTTCGAATTATTGTGAAAAAAAAAAAATTATTAAATTAAAAAAATTGAGAAATTATCCGCTGAAAAACATAAATTTCGAAATTTTAATTTCAAAAGATAAATTTTGATAGAATTAACCTAACTTTTATAAATAAATGTTTTTAATTAAGAGAAAGACTATTCAATTTTTCAATTAAACTAAAAAATGTTCATCCTAGAGAAAGAAAAAAAAATTTCCGTTTGTTTATGCTAGGAGAATTATTGAGATATAGCGTGTATAGAAACAACAGTATGTCTGGGGCAACACATCAGCACTTTTGAAGGACAATTCAAGTACTGCAGAAGCGCAGGATGATGGCTTTGTTGAAACAAAAAAAAAGCTTCGACGCTTTCGCAATGATTCTTTCGGTCACAGAGCGTCAGGACGGAGGCCGACAGTGGTGGAGAAATGAGTATACACAAGACAATACAGCGTTGAAGATGAGAAAAAGGGTAAAAAAAAAAATAACACACGAGGATATTCAAAAGACAAACTCGTTCTGGCCTGAAGGAACGAAACGACGATGGTAGTTTGCTCGATTATGAAAGGGTCGACAACGCCATCAGGAAAAAGGGGAGGTTCAAGTGGGAATAGTGACTGTGAGGGCTGCAGTCCTCCATATACACATCGTGGGAACGTGCGCGAAAGGATTCGAAACACCGCGGAGACGAGGGTGGTATAATAAGGACACTTGTCGAGCGTCCGCTTGAATAATTCCAGACTCGATCTGCACACGAAAGGGGATTAAAAAAAAATAAATTAAAAAAAAACATGTCACGAATTGCCTTTCAGCATTGAATGAGAGGTCCTAATTATCTCATTTTGTCAATAAATTCAAACGCACACGGCAACGCAAAATTTTAATATGAACTCGTGGAGGTAATTTTTTTTTTCCGTTAAATTAATTAAATTTGTCCGGTTGCATTTGTTCATAATTTATCAGTGTCTCTTATTAGCCCATGAAATTAAATTAAACTCAGACTATACTGCTACATGAAACGTATTTTTACACTTGATTACAAATGATATTGTATAATTTATCAGGAATTTCTCTTTTTCTGCCAATAAATTAATACCAAATGAATTAATAATTTTTTATATCAAAAAAAGAATAAATCATAATTTTAAAAATGGTTTACGTTTGAAAAAAAAAAATCTTCACGAGAGATATTTAATTTATTGTCCGAAATTTTTAAAATTTGCCGGATAGACGAGCGTATACACAAAATTATTTTGCTCTTTTCAATGAAAATATCTTCAAAACTATTGAAATTTTTTACAATAAATCTTATTTGTAGAGAATTTTACTATTAGTTGCAAAAAATATTGTTAGTAAAATTTACCAAACTTACATCTTTATCGAGGTATTAGCAAATCAATTTTTCAGCAAAAAATGAAATATAATCAAATTAAAAAAAAATTTTTTTTTTTGTTTTAGAAAGACTGTAAAGTTTAGCTTCCGCATTTACTTACAATCGTAAAATCACGATCGATAACGGAATAAACGTGAAATTACTGGGTCAAGTGCACACGAGAGTGCGTGATTAAATGGTTGAGCGCGCGCTCGCGCTCGCACGTTTATCATCATTGGCGGATGCGTTGAAAAGTTTTTCCACCTTCGATCCGTAATAAATGGTGTTCAGGTCCCGAGCACGGTTATAGCCCGGTTATCTGCGGGTCATCAATTTTTGTTGCCGTGTCCACACCCATTGCGCTCATGCGTGTATAAATTTATATCTCATGCGCTTGTTCATATCATCCCCGCATATGAATTTATATATTTATACCTATATCACACTCGTGTATGTTTGATGGACATTCTCGGATTATATTGCTCGCTGATGTAGCTGTAATCGCGTTGAATATTTCCTCAAATCAAATCATCACATGTTTCATCGCAATATTTACATATAACCGGTGAAATTCACTCGAAATTCGGAAATATATCCATTTACTATACGGTAAATCCTCTGTAGCATACGCATATTTTATATTATACCTTTTATCATGGACTGAATTTTTTTTTTTGAAACCCCTGTATACATCAAATTATTCACATTGGCGTGATAAATTTTTTTTTATAATTAAAAAGAATTTCCTTTTACCAAAATAAAAACACTATCCATACACCTGACGTATTTAATTAATTAATTTTTCACCGAAAAATGAGGGAAATACTTCTCCGTAGAAAAAAATATTTTGATAAAAATTCATTCATCTATCAACTAATTCGTGATATTATTTAATGATAAAACATTAATCTCTGTTTTTCCTTTCCTCAATCAATTAATAAATAGAAAAAAAAAGTTGTTAAGTCATATTACCAAGGGTATATTTTTTTCCACTGAATGAAAATGTGTGTGTGTGTCGACGTGAAAATCGCCATGGCCACTTGGAGGCACTCAGGAAATTGTGTGCATCTCACAGAGGAGTGAGGCATAAAATAGGAAATAGCCAAATAAAAGAGAGAAACACAGAAATAAAGATGGAAAATACTTAAAGACCAACGCGAAAATAGCGGGGGGAAAATATCCAACTAGATGAAACACGCAAGAATATAAAGATCAGCTTGCAAAAAAAACGCGACAAGACAGTAGAATAAAAATAAAAAAATGGACAAAGAAAAAAATATATATTCTGCAAGCTTGGATGAACGAACAAAAGGGGGAATTACGTTATTTTCTCCGTTGGCCAACTGTAATTTAAATACTTCACGGATAATACGTCATTCTCGAGCAGACGGATTTTCATTCCACTTGCGCGATCACGTGATTCGCGGTCTTTTAGCAAAAGTTACTTCTATAAAAATGTTTCCAAGATTTTTTTTTTCTTCATCATCACTTAAAAAAAAAAAACCCTATGGCATTCTTTTATCCAATAAGTATAAAATACATTTCTTAAATAAAAAATTTTTTAATCAGTATTTTAACAAAAAAAAATTTTCAATTTTTTTGAAAATGAAATTAAAATTTATAAGAAAAAAAAAATAATAGAAATATCATGAAAATTAAGAAAAGAGATGAATAAAATTTATTATTTATATTTTCAACTAGTTAACTATTTTTAGAAAAAGTATCAAATTATCAAACTTGAAGCATTTCCAAAACTTTGATTCAACTATTGCATGCAAACTCTCAGTTAATAACTCAAATGTCAGTTTAATTAATAGAACGTAATTGGTGCGTATATAAACTTGCTCTACTCGCTTATACATAATACCTAATGATCGACTTTGTAGGCGGGGCATTCAAAATCGACGTCAACTATATTATATACATAGTTATCAACATAAGTATAACACAATAGGCACAAAATAAGAAAAACAATTTCTATATGAAGACCGTTAAAAAATTATTTCTTAAAAAAAAAAAATTCTAAACTATTTTTTAATTGTATTTATTGCAAAAAATATCCGGTTTCTAACTAGTATATTTAAGAAATAAAATTAACTGTTCATCTAATTACCGAATTTTTTACATAAATAATAATTTTAATCCAATGAAAAAATTTTCTTCTGACAAAAAAAAAATACTGACACATGATTTGAGTGAAATAAATTTTTTTTAACCAATAATTTACATAAATTATTGGGTGACAGAATTTTTTTTTCACTCATCTATATTTTATCTCAGTAAATAATTTGAAATAAAAATTTTTATTATCAATTAAAATAGATAGAAAAAATTTTTAGTCATTAAAAATTACTCTCAAGTACTATAAATCGAATAGTGCTCGATAAATTCGCACTAATTGATCCAATTTCATTAATGATTCTCAGATTTTCTTGAATCTATTTATCAGTATAACCATTCAACCCGATCAGTGGACAATATCTTGTCTGTTAAAAGTGATAAAATACGAAGAAATCGTAAAAATAACAATTAAAAGCAATGACCAATAAATTACACTGAAATGAATCAAGATAAGAAACACGACAGAATCACATAAAACTCAAAAAGCTCATTTAAATTATACTATACTTGGAAATATGAGTATCTGACACTCCCATATCGATTTTTTGAAATGTTTTTAATTAATAAAAATATAAGTAAAAACACCAAGTGAAAAAACTAAACTTCTTTTAATTTTGAAATAACGTTGTGAATCTATGTATATGTAGTAATGTAATTTTGGGAGGACAATCTGTAGAGAAAAGCGGCGACAGACGAAATTTCTAATTAGCAAGCAATTCAAGCTTGGTCTAATGGCACGAAGATTACATTCAACAGCCAACCAAACATGCAGAATGTGGAATTGTCTGATGACAGACTTGCACGACCTTGATTAGATCAAATCAAGCATGCATATCATCCAAGTATCCGAACTAATCATCATGTGATCAAAGTCAAGACTCAGGAGACTGTAGAACCCATAAATGTTAACCAACTAATGACGGAAAAGCGCATTTCAGACACCTAACTTTACACAGCAGCCGTTGAGCCGATAATTTTACTCAAAAACATACAAAAATACGATCTACGGGATTAGAAATGATTCATCTAATTACTTTTTTAAATAGATGGCTGATGAAGACTTGGCTTTGCTCTCTGTGTGATCCTACTGCTTCAAATGGCGGATTTTAGTCGTTTCCTCGATGCAGATTGGTTCATTGACTCGACTTCTGTTAGATAACTACTCTAGAAAAACTTTTTCCGGGTTAGTTTCAACAGAATGACTTAAGCTGATTGGTTTGAAACAGTCAGAAAAAGATTTTGGCAAAATAGGAAAATTGAAAATAACATTTTAAGGCTGAAAACCACTGAGAAACTAAACTTTTGACAAAAAAAAAAACTGATTTTCTTAGAATGTATTACTATTTATGAGCTGAAAGAAAAATTTTTACTTTGGCTGAACTTGAATCAAAAAAATTTATAAGACTTAAATAATTTTTCGTTTAATATTCTAAAAAAAATGTCAAAACTATAATTTTCTTTTTTAAAAATCTACTATAGTTTATAAGACATTAATTTTTTGGAATTTTTATTTTTCAAAATATTTCAAAAACGATAGAAAATATGAAAAAATTTAATACCACATTTTTTATAGATAATTAAAATTCCAAAAATTTCACGTGAATAACATTTTTTGTTATCTTCCTTTGTTACAGAGTTATCAGGGAAAAAGTAAAAAAATCACAAACACAGCGAGATTTTCAAAGGGCCCCCTTTAGATATTTGTCAAAAAAAAAAAATTACCGCTTTAGGCTGACATAACATAGACTATTTTGCTCAAAAATCTAGGAAACTTTTTTCTAACTTATTTATAGAGGATTTTGATTTAACAGTGGATATGAAAAAATTTTACTAGATTATAATTTTGGCGTCGTCTCGCGCGTTAATTACTGAAGTATGGAAACAGTGGGAGGGTTAGAGAATCTGATGGTATCGTCGAGTGCGCTGTCGTATGCCAGCATCAGCCAGGATGGTTGCTCAAAAGCCAAGTAGCAGAGAAGCTGCATAGAACGAGTCGCGAGTGTTGTAGTAGAATGCCTATGGCCAACATATTAATATGCGCCGTGGTTGCCATCGTATATGTCTCTCGACTTGGCGAACCACTTGGCACTTTGACGGCATAAATTTGTGGATCAGGCGCCAGGTGGATAGAACGCCATTGCGCGTGCAGCAGCAGCAGCAAGGCAAAATTTATCCCGGATAATTTTACTGCGCATCTTTCACCCCTACTGAATTTTGTGCGCGTTTAATAATAATTTTTCCTGGCAAACATTAGTCGCTGTTCCGATATAGAGCACTTGTGCAAAGCAAAGCGCGATAGACGCATCAAAGGGTACGATGTCATCAACGCTTAAATTGGATCAACAGACGAAATTCTCCGTAATTCAAACAGTCAAATTGGAGAAGAGTTGTGTTTTAAATGGACTGACAACTAATCTTACCAATCGAGACACTAACAAGAATCAATAAAAAAATAGCCAATTCATTTTTTATCCCTCAAAACCCATTATTTTAACAAACTCAATATCAAATAAAGTAAGTTTAAATTAAAATTAAGCTAAAATTTTTTCAATGAGTCAAACACCCTCTTCTATATTCACCCTCTGCCCTTGATTTTTAAAACTCTAAAACGAATTTTTCGAGCACTTTTTAGACTTTTTCATCCCTTTAGAAAAAATCTATTGTAATAAAAATTGAAGCCACAATTTAAAAATAACTCAATATCATTTTTTGACAATTTTTTTATACATATATACATATTACGTGTCAAAACTGAGAAAACGTTGCCTAAAAATTGAGAACATTCTACTTGCTGATATCTCGATAAGAATGCGAGATTGATAAATTTTATTGAGAACCGTTTTTATAGCCAATAAAATTTTCTACAAAAAAGATTTCATGTGGAAAATTTCTATCATTGGAAAGAGATAGATAATTTTATATACTTATACACTCTTCTGCCCGAAAAATAAATTAAATACGACAAATCATCAAAAATATTATAAATTTTTTTCTATGTTTTTCATTTTGCACACTTCTCATGCGAAGCAATAACTCTACACTTGCCTAGTCCATTTTTGTCAATATTTCTATTGATATGGCAGTCGATGAATTTTGATTTAATTACTGTAAATTTTTTTTTTTTTTTTTCTATTCAAGGCACTCTAAAAATCCTCATTTTAAAAAAATTTCATGTGCTCCACTTTTTTTATTAAGTTATAATCAATGATTTATTTCTATTTTTTTACGACCTTCCGAAGTTTTTTTTTTGTATAGACCCGATTTCGACCACGATTCTTAATAAAAACACTTTATCATAATCTTATTTATCACCAAAAAGCTGTTTAAAACTAGCATAAAACTCGGTAACAAAAACTACCGCGATATACAGTACCTGTATATAGTTAATTACGTTTTTCCAAACATTCAATTTGAATTATTATATTTTAAACATAGATTATGAACTTTTTATAACAATAACTAGAAAGAGTGTGCACGATGGTTTCACCATGTATTTTAGCCTATTTGTAATGCGGTTAAAAATAAATACAGGAAAATAAAAATGGGAAAAATAATTTTTGAACGTGGCAATGAAGAATTTTAGATTAAAAAAATAATATGAGAGAAAAATTACAAACCGATCAGCGAGTATGTTCCAAGATAATCGATTTAGGATTAATTAACGCTGAATAATTATTGGGTAACGTTGCAGTTTAAGCACCGTCAAAGTATACTGCTCAAGGGTCATGTATATAAAATAAACATGTATACACGCGTGTATACACATCAAAATTGGGTAACGTTGCAGTTTAAGCACCGTCAAAGTATACTGCTCAAGGGTCATGTATATAAAATAAACATGTATACACGCGTGTATACACATCAATATTCGCGAAGCGAAACCAGGCCCCATTCCCATCACTTGTTTAACTATATGTTTCTAACAACAAAAAAAAACGCTTCCTTTGATATTTGCGCTAAATATTCGCGAAGCGAAACCAGGCCCCATTCCCATCACTTGTTTAACTATATGTTTCTAACAACAAAAAAAAACGCTTCCTTTGATATTTGCGCTGAGAAAATAATCATTGAGCAGTAACGCGAGTGCATACATGAACGTTTCCGTTATTCGATGAGATCAATAGCGAAATTATACTTAGTTTGCATTACACACACGGCATCAGCCCAAGGGCAATTAATCAATTCAATCTTGAAGGAAGTAGGTGTATAATTACCTAAATTCATCTTGCTTAACACACATACGGCACGAAACGATATTTTTTCTACCGTATAATTCCTCTGCGTGAGAGATTTAGAACAGAAAAAATTTAATCATTGGAAAACTTTGTTAATATTGAAAATATCACAAAAATAAATAAAACCAAACTTGTTTGAAATAATTTCCCAAATATTTTTTGTCAATGCATTATTTCTGTAAATTTTTTTATTTTACCGGAAAATGACTATTAACGATTAATAAAAATAAAATATTTCAATTTTAGTGTCAATTAGATCTTCAAAGGTTATTTCTGTGTCAAAATATTTAAAATATTTTTTGTAGAGAATTTTACAAGCTTTTAATTCGATTTTATACAATTGACCTATAAAAATGATAATAACTGTGATATTTGTAAAAAAACTGACTCGATATTCCGAATCTATGTCATAGATAATTCAAAATGTATTTTTTCACATCACATATGCATGATATTAATTTTTAAGTAAGCAATAAGCTCAGCTTACTGTTGGTTATACAACTTTTTAATCAATATGTAATAAATTATTTTACAACCAATAATGTAAAAAATTAATTAACCCCGATAAAATTGCTTCCCAGTGTTAAAATATCACCTCAAAAGCTAGAGGAAATAATTCTGACTTGCAAAAAAAAAAATTTCGAGGTTTATATTGTGCTGTATCATATTTAATGAAATTTGTCAGAGGCCCGGTGCACTATCCGCGCGCACATTGTGTAATATATGTAGATGAAAATAATAAAAGGATAATGATAATTGATGCAAATAGCACATTCCATATGTCAGGAAGTAACCAGGTGTTTCGCACACCAAAGGGCGAGGCCACGAGCCTGTCAAAAACAACCCACGCAACACGCGATATCGTCACCAGCTGTCGCACCACCGCGACATCTCGCTTTTCAATGAAAACACGACACCACCAAATAGATATACGGGGGTATCATCATATCCGGCTCAATACCCCGGAAGTGCCTGTGAGTTTCTGATATAGCCGCGCGCGGACTTGCACAATTCACAACTGTGAAACCCCTCCCTGCAACCCTCTACAGCCCACCGAGTCTCGAGATTTATGTTCGAGGGTGCAACCAAGTCGAGTAGGGCGTCGAGAGCCTCTCGTGATTGGTCATTTGCCCCATAATTATCGTGTTTTTCTGTCGGGTATTTTTTCTTCTTTTCTATTCATTTATCACCGTCCAATGTACATTTCGAATCATTCTTTTAAAAAATTTATTTTCTACATATCACAATTTTAAAAACATTTCTAAACATTTATTTCAAGTTTTGTATTGAGAAAAAAAAATGTTTTTAGCATTTTTTCACGCGATAAAAAAAAAATACAAGCTGCGACCTTGATTTGGACGATTTTTATTAAAGAATTTTTTTTTATTTGCAGTAGAGAAACTATAATTAAATATTTTTTTCATCAGAAGAAAATTCAGTCTAAAGCTTTTAAGCAGCTGTCTCGATTTTTTTTACCACTTGGAAGTTGATCGTAGCAGTAAAAAGTATGAATTATTTCCCTAATTGCCTTCAACTCGCGCACAAATATTTATTCCACTCAAAGAGAAATCAAATATTTCTATATCTGTATTAATATATTAATACACTATTACCATGAAAAACGGCTAATAAATTATTAAAAAATCTCAACTCGATTGAAATCAGTTTTTTTTTTAATCCATTGTAGCACAGTGCCAGGGGAAACAGTGACGTTGAAAAATCAGGAAATAATAATATATTAAATTTCAATCAGTATTCATGTAAAGAATAACACGGTAATGAATCAACACAAATTTTTTTGTACAAAGTTCTATACAGAACAATTGAAATAAAATATTTACTGTTTCACGGTGTCGAAAGTAACAGGCGTTGCTGTTTTTTTTTTCTGATTTTACACGTATTAATTATTTGGATGATATACTGAGTTAAATAATTTATGAGTTTTAAGAAATAACTACAAAAATGAGTTAAATAAATAAACATTTTCCCTAAAAGCATATAAATCTGTATGTATTGCCGGTATTGTTGATTGTAATAGCGTTTAAAACGATCTAAAAAATTCCGGGATCAAAAAAAAATTCATCAAATATGCTCTAGAAATTATTTTAAAAATAAAAAAATATCCGTATTGTTGTGAAAATAAAAAAATATCTCCTGTATTCAAAATCTACAGAAATTCAACTTTTCAGTTTATTAATGCAATTCATTTTATGAATGTTTTTGATTAATAAATTAGTAGAATATCTTAAAATTTCTTGAAAATAAGAACACTTATTGCAAATCTTCAATTAAAAACAAAGGTTATCTTAACTACAACCTGCTAGAGGTATCAATTTCAACAGAGAACAAGCCAAAAGTTTTTTATCAATAAAAATCAAACCGTTCATTGCATTCAAATGTTTATAAATTTTCATGGGAGAAAGAAAAAAGTGTTAAAAACTATTGTTCCAAAACTGACGCCTTAATCTTTAATTCTAACGATTTTAGTGGTTCAATTGAGAGCAAAAAATTTGCAAGCTAATGTATCTTTAGTCATGTGTTTTATAAGCCATGTATAGGAATATAGATACATATATTTATCCTATAGTATTTGAGATTAACGAGATAAAAACTTTGAAGTTTGTCATAAAACTTGTAAATATATACTTTCTAACCACCTTCACCCCATTTTTCTCATTCTACTTTCTAATTAAAAACTACAGAAAATATGCAAATTGTTTTCAGCCAAGAAGGTTCGTTTACATGTTTTATGTACACAATATATAATAGAACAGAGGTCGCGTGTTATTCTGCCTGAACAAGCCACTATTCCATCATGAAACTGCCAACGTACTCTGCTGCTACTATAGGGGGCACGAAAAAGCGAAAAAAAAAACTTCTCCCCGCATGTGGTCACGATAAAACGCCAGTGTAAATTCGCAGATCGATCGATTAAACCCTCTGTCGCGATTAAAGTTTATCCATGAGAATTTACTGGATATACACAGAGCCATACATCTGCGTGAAAAGGTAACTGGGTCGATGGCTCTCACTCCCTTGAGCCTAGTCCACTATACACGTAGCCCCCGCGTGAAGATAGAATTTATGACGTCCCATAGGCAGTGAATCAAGTTGCTGATGCACAGCCCGAGCAGCCAGTTAAAAATTTTCCCATCTAAAAATTCACACATCTACCCGGACTACACGTTAAAAAAAAGCCTTTTTTACCTGCGGGTAAATTGGCGTCAAATACCACCGTAAAATAAACTCCCAACCTCAAAGGTTTTTTAATTATATATTTTTCAAGTCTTGCCAGACAGTATAACGAGTCGTGAAGTCTATTTAGTTGTGTCGCGAGGGGATTATAAAAATTTTTCCCTACCTTTTGAGCTTTGCAGGCGGCAGCGAGGGGCAATACATCGTGGGGATGAGCAGCATGACGATCTCGCAGACACAGCGAGCACGCAGCAATCTTACACAGAGCACAATAAAGGCTGACACATTCTCCGTTGTGATCGCCGCAAATTGGAGTCCCATCGGGCCCCAGAGCGCGTGTTTTCGCGCTGCTAGAATGCCAGCTGGCACGTGGAGGTCCTAAATTGTGTGTCGCGAGTGGGCCCCTCTTTGGGTGACATGAATCACGACACGAATCGCAGTACAATACCTGAAACACAAATAAAACACACATTAAAATCCGAATTGGGACACACAAGAGCTATAAGTAAACCAGGCGGGCCCCAGTTTTTCTTGATCAAACATCTCGATATTCCAGATATACACACAAAAAAGGAAAAAATAATAAACACACTTTTATCCCTCTCTGGCCATATAACCCAAAATACACGAGACCGCATAAATAAAGCCGTGGATCGAGTGAATAAAAAAAAAAAGCGAGGTTAAATAATCGAGAAGAGTGACTGGAGTAACAGTACATTTAAAATGTAAAATCGTTCGTTGGCCTGGACAGTTTTAACCTAGAGACCATCAAAAAAAAAAAAGCTCAAAGCCGCCATCACAGTTAAATAGAAAGCAATTTAATTAGACCGTTGGATATAGCTGGGAAAGGATCGCTCGACGCCAGAGCAACTAATTGAATGAGCTGATTAGGCAAATGCAAGAATTGACCGTCGAGTGCGGGTGTTGAAAAGGAAAAAAAAATCCCTACAATTAAATTATAATTCCCCAAAACTCAATCACTAGTGAAATATAAATTTCACTGATAAAATTGTGAAACAAAAAAAAATTCTGCTACAGCTGCAGAGACAGAATATGGGGATAAAAAATCAATTGACGAACCTCGCACTGTTCGCAAGCAACTGTGGCCTCTTGAGGCTCTCCTTCACACATTTGACATTGAAGCCTGACATTTCTGGACTCTTGATACTTCTCAATGATTCTCTGCATGGCCCGATACTTGGGCAAGTTGTGGGCGCCGCCCTCATCAAAGAAAACGCTCTTGTGACACACGGGGCACGATAAACAGAGAGTTCCACCGGACGGCGGGAAGCATCCGCCATTTCCCGGTGTTCCCACATAGCTGCCAGGTCGCGAGGACGTCGAAGTGCTGCTGCAAACCACGCCAGAGTCCGTCTCCGACAGGATAGACAGCTTGTCGGCCTCTTGATCGGATCCTGGCGCATTGGAGCAGTCTGTCGTGGACTCTGGTGGCGAGTCTGGTGGTGCTTGCAGATTTACAGCGCACGATAAGCAGAGAGCGTGCCAGCACGGCAGGAGAACGGGATCGGCAAACATCTCCTTGCACGCTGGGCAGCGGAGTTCGTCCTCCATGGCGAATGCTCAACAACTGCACTCAACAAACAAATTTATCTGGCTGGCCGTAAAATAAATGCTTGAGCTAGCACGTGGATGGCTCTCTGGCGGCCTGATTACAGTTCTCGACCTTCGAGCAGACCGGTTGGATCCTTCTGGATGCTGGGAGAAACGTGAAAGGCATCAACTGCATCGGTCGAGGGAATCACTCTTCATATCTACTTTTTATCCACACAATTCCGGCTCACCTCTTATGTCACAATGTTTCTTGGAATAATCCGCATCAACTCACAACAATGTCTGCCCAGTTTGGCGCTTAGTACAGCCAATTTGTTTGATTGTTTTTCTTTTGTCTCTGAGGCCCGTGCACTTGATTGTGTCAGTGTGTCAACGGCCAATTGGACATTGGTGTCATGGCGGCTTGGGAATTACATTCTTTTCTCATGAAAAATTGTCGATTTTAAATGTGTCCAAGCATTTTAAACTTCACGCGCGCACTACAAAACAAATCACGCAATACACAAAGTAGCCGTTAGCCACCGAGTTCCGCAGCAGCACTGCTAACGTCAGGCTGTCGCAGAGTTGACTGACTCGTCGCAGAGTCAAAGAACCGTCGCGCAACGCGGCCACGCACCACTGCCCAGGGACGCATCTTGTCGGCGCATTGCAGGCGCACTGAGGGCCCCCGAGGATCGGCCGATAAATCTTTTTTTTGTTTTGTTTATTAGGAATCGCGTGCAACAGTGCAATCAGACTTTGTAGAACTCGTTGCCGAGAGCAATTAGGAAATACTGGAGCTAGCTTTGATTACTCGGCGGCCGCGCGGCAGAAAGTATTTTTTCCGAGTTAAAATTGAAGGATGATAATGAAGTTTGTTTGCGTGAAAAAATGGGGCTACATGGAAAAGTTTGCGGGGTAATTTGGTGGGTGAAGGACGAGGTCAATTTTAATTGTACAGCCCTGGCCTCTGTCTTCAAGGTGACGCTCGAGCGGTAAACACGGCAAAGGGAGCGATACCTATGCGGAACGAAGCGAGAGAGGAAAAAAAACGCGTTGCGAGGGGTCAGGACATCACGTACGTCAGAGAGGGGGAATAGGATACATAGTCCAGGTGCATTGTATGTGCTTCTTCGTGATGCAGCCGCTCGAATCATCATGATCTTTATTAGAGGACCTCGGTATTATGCACGTTCAATTGAACTGTCGGCCCGAAATGATCGAGGAGCCAGATGATGTAGTTTGCTCCTATTATTCGTGTATTTCTCGAGATGTGTACACTAAATCACTTGTGTTTATTTTTTCTACTATTTACGCAATGCACCCTATTTTTGCGTTGCTTTAGAGAATTAATTTATCGCACTCTAATTGGCAGTCATTGCGATCGTAAAATCTGATGTTATTTTTTCCATATTTTCAATCAATGCTTTTTTGTTATCCGTCATTTTTTTTTACTTTTTATATATAGGTATACGGTATATTCGCGTTCAACTAGCCCAAGGTTTATACGCTTATCTGCAATATTTTTTGATTGGAAATCGATTCCAATATGCCCTTAAGCTTAAGTCGATGTATCCAACCTTTAAAAGCGTCAAATATTTCCCAGAAAATAATGAAAAAGCATGAAAATTTTCGTCTTAGCTATAGGAAATGAAGTAATTTGGATAGATTTTATCTGTTATGATGAAAATTATCAATAAAAAGAATTTTCCATGGGACACATTTTGACAGGAGCCCGCACTTAAAATGTACAATCCATGCCAGCTTTTGCCAAATTATTTCATGTTCTTGAGGCTAATTTCAAGGTACATCCAAGAATTGTGTACCACTTTGACAATTTATTTAATTGTATTTTCCATTACAGCTGATGAAACCTCTGAGAGATGATAGAATAAGCCATATACCATCCAAATGCAAGTCGAAATCCGCATTATTCATCGAGTATCCTTAATATATAATTAATTATTAGATTTAATAAATAAAAATTCCAATTTCATTTTAAAACGGATAATTACCTGGATAAGAACGTTTCAATTTTTATTTGACATGTGTCAAACGACTTATCATCTGAGATGAATTAGAAAAAATTTCAAATTCTCCGCTAAAGGCGCTACCATCCAGTCTCATGATGTCATGTGCACGAGGCGCGACACAGCGTATCTGTGTCATCAGTTTTTGATAAAACCCATCAATGCCCACGAATACTGTGCTGCGGAGAGTCTTCTATCCTCGTGAGTACGTTAAAAAAATTGTTTTACCCTATTAATTCAGAGATTTATTCATTCGCAACAGCAGTTGCTTTGAGCTCAGGATTATCACATAACCTAAGTGCAAAATACTGCCTATAGACTAATTTCATTGGCAATTCAAAAAGCGTATCATAAATCAATAGGACTGCGACGTGAGGATTAAAAATATCTGCGATTATAATACACTAGTTGACATATGGTATCATGATTAACCCCATCTTTATTTCGCTAATCTTGTCCTAAATTCACTTGTCAATAGCATCACGTGTTGTCAGAGAAAGCACGGAATTTGCATTCGTTCAAGGTAGAGCTGGTACTAAACTTCTCTTAACATCAACACATAATTTCATCTACCTAAAAAAATACTAGACGAGAGCCATTTAACAAAAGATAAAACATGCCAATAAAAATATATGCAAATGACTTTTTCCTCAATGTTTTTCATTAATTTGTTTGAAGTTGAAAACAAAATTGCTAAAAAAAAATTCTGTTTTCTACAATAAATATAAACAAACACAAACAAACTAGCTGCTATGGTTACCACAACCGTAAAAAAAAAAAAATTTCAGTCACAAGAAATTGAACAAAATTAAAAATTTACTGTTTTAAACTCAATATTTATCCTCGAAATCCTTTAAAGGATAATTAAGAATATTAAATTCGTTATTTTATCGTTAAATTAAATTGTTTTTATTAAATTAATTAGATAAACATGACGTCAAAAATGATGAAGTGTCTCGGGAAAAAACCGATGCATCATTTGAGGATAATCAGCCGGCATCTATCGACTTCCAGGTTAATATTGAATGATATTTAAATATATATATATATATTATATATGCTAGAGAATTAGCCTGCAATTAATGATAAACCATTGAAATTTTTCTAGTGCAGATTCAAACGGTACCTACGATTTGGCAGTCGTAGGAGGTGGCATCGTTGGCTGTGCGACAGCTCGTGAAATGCTTGAAAGGCATCCACAGATGAAAATTGTCATACTAGAGAAGGAAAAAAACCTTGCCATGCATCAAACCGGTCACAACAGTGGAGTCGTCCACGCAGGAATTTACTACACACCCGGAAGTATAAAAGTAAGAGCCTAATAATTCCCAATAACAAAAATAAAATATATAAACACGTTAAATTACAGGCAAAGCTGTGTGTCGAAGGATTAAAATTGTCCTACGACTATTTTGCCAAGCATAATATACCGTATAAAAAAATTGGCAAGTTAATTGTTGCTCAAAATCCGGATCAATTGAGTAGAATAAATGATTTGTATGAGCGAGGCCTGAAAAACAATGTTCCAGAGCTAAAGATCATAGAGAAAAATGATATAAGTAAATTTGAAGCAAAGTGCAAGGTAAAAACCATCAAAATCTTAAAATCAGTCTTTTAAAAAAAATTTTGAACACGATAAATTTTAGGGTGAACGTGCTCTATGGTCACCGTGGACAGGTATCGTCGATTGGGCAGTCGTTTGTCGACATTTTGCCGCAGAATTTGAGAAAATGGGTGGAAAAGTTATTTTAAACTACAAGGTCACGGGATTTACCGAGACTAAAGAGTCAACAAAGACTCAAGAGTTGGCTCCTATCTCTATTTTATCAAAAAGCAACGTAAGACGCTGAAAAAAATGGCCACAGGCATTTCCAATTAACCCAAGTAATACTTGCAGTCCATCAAGACCAAATACGTTCTAACGTGCGCGGGCCTGCATTCAGATCGTTTAGCGGTGATGACTGGCTGCAGTTTAAGCCCACGAATTGTTCCATTTCGCGGAGAATATCTCTTGCTAGATAAAAGCAAAAAGCACCTGTGTACAACGAATATTTATCCGGTGCCAGATCCAAGATTTCCCTTCCTAGGCGTTCACTTTACTCCAAGAATGAACGGAGACATTTGGCTCGGACCCAATGCAGTATTGGCATTGGCCAGAGAAGGATACAGGTTATTACCTTCAAAATATATACATATATATATTTTTTTTTCACAACAATAACCCCAAAGTATCAAAAAGACGTCATGAGCACTATCGTTGCCTTTCAGATGGGCAGATATAAATATTAAAGACTGTATAGAAATGGCCACATTTCCAGGACTGTGGAAACTATGTTTTCGCTTTGCTGTCCCAGGATTGAAGGAGGCAGTTAAATCCATTTTTTACCCCTTGGCAGTTAAAGATCTGCAAAAATTCATCTCTGAAGTGTCTTATCGAGATATTAAGAGGTTTGTACCTAAACAAAAATTTTTTTAATGCATCTGTTAATACTTGTTTAATTTGAACAAAAAAAAATAGAGGACCAGCGGGTGTACGAGCTCAAGCTATGGACAATGACGGCAAATTAGTCGATGATTTTGTATTCGACAGTGGTGTTGGAAGCATTGGAAGTCGTGTTATTCACTGCCGAAATGCTCCATCACCTGCTGCTACAAGCAGCATGGCAATTGCCAAATATATTTCCAACAAATTGGAGGCTGATTTCAAATTTTGATGGTAACCATATCTATTTTTACAACTCATGCAATATATTTCTTTCTTTTTTGCGAATAAAAAAAAAATATTGGTAATTTTTTTCATTTACTTACACATATAAAAATTTCATTTACTAGATGATCCTTATGCCTTTTTTGGTTATTAATAAATTTCGACTGGAAAAATCCCACGCTGCCGTCAAATGAAATCCCATATTTGTTATGACAACCATGTACTCTGACAGAGCAAACATTGAGTACACTGAAAAATAATTTTGTTTAAAGGAGAGAAAAATGCTTTTTTCGACTTTTCAATGTCATGCATAGAGTGTAATTAATTTACCTAGTGGCTCGCAGTAGGCATTGTGGCGCCAGAAAAAGTAGCAAGCCATTAGAATTGAAAAAACATTTAAATTCATTGCTCGCACTTTGAATTTGTATGATTTCGACTCGTTTGAATCTCGCAGACAGTTGCGACAACTTTTTCCAATGTAGCATGCCAAGCACATGTGGATAAATGAGGTGATCAAGAAGGTTATAAATGACGCCTTATGAAATGCTGTAAAACAAAAATGGAGTTAGAATACTGCAAAAAAACTAACTGGATTCAAGTGCTACCATAGTTCTCATTGGACGTCCAGAAGCTCAGAGTGACTAGAGAAATGTTTTCCACTGCATAAAGAAACATTGTAGCGTTGCAAATGCCCTTTGCCCAGTTGTACACGGTTTCATGGTAATAACCGTAATACATAGTAAATATAAAAGCTCTAACAATCGCCTGGATGGCAATTGCAGCCTTCCAAACGTCTCTTTGAGGCCTGTAATGTCCAATTGCAGCCGATATGGACGGCAGCACATTGTACACCTGTAACATCGATAGTAAAATTATTTTTCTTACGATTATCGCTATTTTAAATATTAATTAGAGCTCTCACCTGACAATGAGTTGATGTAGCATGCTCAAAATCATATAGCACCGACCAAATAACACAAAATATAAATCCAAAAAATGGTAGAGCCACAGTAAACAGTGCCAGCTTGTAAAACGGAATTATTACTCGATAATGAGGTATATGTACTTCTTCAGTCAGCAATGGAGTATAATCCGAGGTTAGATGCATTTTATTCATGTTTTTACGTGATTTTCGTCTTTTAAAAATATTATTATCCATCAGGTAACAAAGTTTCTAACCTATATTTATGACGCCACAACACAGAATAATTTCATTGGTTTCTTGCAATGTTTACACTATATACAAACACATATTAATTCAAATCAACCTATAATTACACTTTTCAAATTATCGGAATTTTTTTTTTACACAAAGCAAAACACTTGAGTAGATGAATAAAGGTATCTCCAGTCAAGTTTTGGTAAAAATATGCCACATTTTGAAAAAAGAAAAAAATAGTATAATTAACGATGCATCTTGATCATGCCGGAATTATTCGTTGATAAATGATAACCAATTCCGATCCTTATGTAACGCCTGCATCCACACATGATGAAAATATAAATAATAAAATATATGTGTACGTGATGTGTGGAGTGTTTATCCGTGTACTTAGTCAAAAAATTTTCATCACGCCGGCGCGCATCGCGGGCTGTCTATAGAGACACACACGTACGGCACTCGCGGTGTGCTAGCTAGCATATATTTTACACAAAAACATAGCTATGTTTTTTTGTGCAAAAAAAGAAGAAAAAAATTGGGCCATATGTACGTCTCAGTGCCTAATGAAGATAATAAGAGGAAAATGCGTGTGTGGGGCTTTGAGAACGATCTATCAGCCCTCTAAACTAATTTAGGCTTATAGTGAGTCGGGTGTTGTACTTGTACAATAATAGTATATACTATATATACAATAATAGTATATACCACACGTAAGGAGGTAAACAAAAGCGCGTGTGTTTGGCGCACTCGATCTCCTATAGCGAGGAAGAGGAATTTTTGCCCCGCGAGGCGGGGCGAAACTTCCACTTTTGAGCAAGGGGTGATGTAAAAATATATTTTATATCATTAAAATAGGCATTTTTATAAAAAACAAACTGTTGGTTACATATTGAGATTTGCCTAAAAAACACTGAAAATCACTCAGAATTGACTAACTGCGTCATAAAAAAATTAATTTGCATATTAAATACTCAGATATCATGTTTAAAATGAAAGTTCATTAGCATACAGTCATTGTTTAACATTAATAGAGGTTTTTTGAGTCTCGATTTTGTGTAATTTAACGTGGAAAATTGTGGAAAGTCAGCTCAGTTTGATAGTGATAAATGACGCCACGAATTCAATGACGTGTCATCTAGACTCACAAAATTTTTGTCCACGTCTACTATTGAGTGTTGAAAAAGTTTATAAAATGATTTTCCGCCTGTAACTGACAACTACGGTGAAATTTGTGATATTTATCGGTGAATTATAATTTATTGCGATGATTTACATCACGTCTTAGGGCATAAAAGTTTATGTTTCGTCATGAAAACCAATTGATTAATTTTTCAGGGTCAATAATGCCTCTTGATTTGTACCACATTCCGGCTAGCGGACCTTGCCGAGCTGTTCGCCTAGCTGCCGCAGCTTTAGGCGTCAACATGAACCTCAAACTCATTGACCTTTTAAAAGGCAAACACAAACAGCCGGAATACTTGAAAGTATGCTTCGAAAACTCACGTAATCTCACTCGCTGTCACAATATATTGATCAATTTTTTTTTCAGCTAAACCCTCAGCACACAGTTCCAACTCTGGTTGACAATGGTTTCTGCCTGTGGGAGAGGTAATTTTTACGGATTATGAAAGTTAAACGAGTTTATCAATTTTTTTATGTGTTTTGCAGTCGTGCTATCATGACTTATCTTGCGAATCAACACGCCAAGATCGGTCGCTCGAGCTGTCTCTATCCCAAAGAGCCGCAGGCACGTGCCTCTGTCGACGCAAAATTATATTTTGATATTGGAACTCTCGATGCTGCCTTTCAAAACTACTATGTATATTTAGCGCTTAAAAAATTTGTTTTATTTAAAGTAATTTCAGGATAAATTTTATTGTTTGTTTCAGCGTCCAATCATTTTTGCAAAGGCTAAAGGCGATGAAGCTGCGTTTGAAAAAATTCAGGTGGCTTTTGAATTTTTGGAGACATTTTTGAAAAATAAGGAATATGTCGCTGGAGATCACATGACACTTGCCGATCTTTCGCTTATCGTGACAGTATCTAATTTTGAGGTAAAAAAAATTCTATTAAATTTTTGGTAAATATTTTGATGCATTAATTGAAATCACCAGGTGATGGAATATTCATTGGAAAAGTTTTCTAAGGTGCAGAAATGGGCACTAAAAATCAAATCTGAGGCTCCTAATTACGAAGAAATCAATGGCGAGGGTGCAAAAGCGTTTAAATCACTTGTAAAAATGTTGAAACGTCATTAATATGATATGTAGTGAGTTTTCTAAACATTTATTTACTTTTTTTTCGATGAATATAATAAGAATTTTTTTATTTCTTAATTTTTGAGAAAACATTGTTATGCTAAAAAAATATGAAGTTAAACATTTTTTGGTTACATTAACAATTTTTGTCTTACCGCATAGTTCTACTTTAAATCTAGTTGCTTAAGCCTAGAAAAGACTGTGGAAATAATGCCGTATTAACTTCGATAAAATAATGGATTAGTTGGATATGTTATGACGAAAATATTTTTACACCACGAATTTTCGTCAAAATAGTGTGTTCACAGTATTTCTGAAATTATACGAGTTAAAATTATAACTAACGCCTTTAAATATCAGTAAACATTTTATTTTACTATCTCAATGAAAATAAAATGCATTATTTTTGCATTTTCTTTCTTTATTGTTAAATTTACTTCGATTTTCAATTCAATTATTACAATTTTTCGATATTGTTGGTTATCCAATTTTACCAAAATAAAATATCCGACGAGGCGTATTAATTTTCGGTTGTAGTTTAGGTGCATAATGAAAAATTGGCGGTTCTCGTAATATATTATTTTTACTATTATAATTCAATAATTCGTCTGAACGAAGTACTTTGTAATTTGGCATAAATTCCTCAGGAATAACAATGCTGGAAACCTGATCGAGCCGGGGCGGTGATTTTATAGCTGCGTTATACGCAGGAAAAAGATCTTGTAATGATGAAAAAGGCTTGTCCATACTTATTTTAGGATAAGAGAATTCAACGTTTTTTTGCACACCTTCAACAACTTGTTTTTCAGCGACATGAGGCTTAACACGTTCCATAAAAAAATTTTTATATTCCCCTGTTAATGAGGCTCCATTTTCTTCAATCAATCGTTTCCCCAGTTCAATGTATTGCCCAAATTTTTTGCGATTGATAAACTCTAATTTATGTAATTTTGTCAGATAGTCATAGGTGTCAATGGTAAGAATTTTTTTTCCATCTTTCTCAACTAGTTTCACGAATTCATCGTATTCAGATTTTGTTATGAGACACTTTGTCGTGCTCCGTCGACGTCTTTTTAAATTTCCACACGCGGAAAAGCGACTGGCAAATTTTTTTCTCTCATTATTCAAATTTTCAAGTATTATTCTAAGACTGTCTGTTAATCCAACAATTTGAGGATGCAGCTGTGCTCGAGTTAGTGACACACCATTTCTCAATGAAGCCTCTCGCGAAGGATTGCGTATATCTACCTTTGAATTCAAGCGATTGTTCAAGCTGTTTATCAAATCTATGTAAATTTTTTTGTCAAAATTTTCAATTAGTATCGACCTGGTTTCTAGTAAATTTTCCATAAATTTATAGTCAGCAAGAGTGCCCACATTTTGAATGAAATTGTCGCGAATGCGTCGTTGTTGTTTGAGAGATAATTTTTCTTTTTTAGTATCAAATTTTAGAGCAGTAACGATACAGCTTTCATACGCAATTTGCTCGAACGGCGTGAGAGTGTCAAGACCTCGGTATTTAAGGAGAATTTCTGTTAAACTCGTGTGATCTATCCGAAGCTTATACATGCGTAATCTCAAGCCCCTCGATAATACAGTATTTCGACGATAATTTCGAACGTCAGGAGATAGTGTCTCCAAAATTCCCGATGATACTTTCAATTTTGTGATTTTTTTATCCAAGAATTTTTGATCGTCAGTACCTACAAGCAATGAGTAGGCGGCGGAAGCTTGGTCAGATGTCGTGGGACGGGTATTTAATAAACCGATGATCGAGCTTTGCGGTTGAGGAATCTTGAAGTCTCCATGGTTAACAAAATATTCCATAGTTTCCCAGAATTGTGGCTGCGAATATCGGGGCAATGGATTAGAGTCGAGTGCAGTGATCAACAGAGATTTTGTCGCGGTTTTGTCGACAATCGGTACTTTTAAATCCTCGTAAATGTACTTGAGCAGGCTGGGATTTCGATTTTTTAGGGCAAGGTGAGCCAGCGTTTCACCCGCTACACTGATTGTCGGCGGCGTAGCACCGCGAAAAATCAAATCTTGGATGATTGGTTTGTTCCGCAGGCCTCCGTGATCGACAGCCTTGAAGACGAGCTCATTAGCCACCTCCGGGGGCAAATTTGTCTGCAAATAGGGCTTCATCATTTTGTAGATTTTTATACTCGGCCTTGACTGGGTCAGATAAAAACGAGCTCATTAGCCACCTCCGGGGGCAAATTTGTCTGCAAATAGGGCTTCATCATTTTGTAGATTTTTATACTCGGCCTTGACTGGGTCAGATAAAATTCTTTCAGATACTCCACCCACTTTTCCGTATCTGCAAATAGGGCTTCATCATTTTGTAGATTTTTATACTCGGCCTTGACTGGGTCAGATAAAATTCTTTCAGATACTCCACCCACTTTTCCGTCTGCCACATCTGATTTCTCTGAGCTCCCTGCGCAGTTTCCACCCTGATGAGCATCTCTATCGTCTTTTCCATGCCTCTTCTAAACAACATTTCCTGCCACCTGCGCAGTTTCCACCCTGATGAGCATCTCTATCGTCTTTTCCATGCCTCTTCTAAACAACATTTCCTGCCTCTCGTAGCTGGATCGCTCTCTGCTTATTGACAGCATTCCAAATCGGTGATTGGAGTCGAATTTAAGCTTAATCTTCGACTTGGCCACGTTGTTGAGAAAATACTTTCCGATTTCAGGAACATTATTAATGCTCTTGAAAATGGCAGAAGCAACGTTATCGAATCCGAAAGAAAGTGCATTGTCCAATACCGTGTACAGAAAGTCACTCTTGATGATGTGCCTCAGTGCAGGCTTAAAATTCAGTCTCATATCAGACTCTGCCAAAACGGAATTGAAGTATTCTGCTATCTCAAAATATTCCGGGTCATTTAAAATTATTCTTACTGAATTTTGAAGTAAGTTGGTGTCACCTTTCACCTGCTCTATTATGTATCGAGCTGCAAGGAAGTTTTCATATTCTGGATGAGTAAATTCTGGGAGCTCATCGATGTTCGCGCGGATTAAATCAATGCCTCCTTCATGTTTTCGATATTGAGCCGCTTCTACTGCTTCATTTATTTCATTGGACTGAATTGTTTTCAGAGCATTTAAGCCATAGTAGTCAGCTGCCGATTCCGAGTGAATCAGAGGTGCTGTGAATTTTTCAAAGAGTCGAAATTTGTTGACTTTCATCGTCTCCAGCATTTCCACCACTGCAAATGCATTTGATACTTTGCCTTTTACGTAATCCTTGACAGTCAAGAAATTTTGCTTGTCACCGAAAATAACTGCATCCCCGTCGGACAGTAACTGCACAAGCTGTTTCGCAGTGTTGAAGCTTCGTGGCAGCGACGATTCTTCCAGCACCTTGGCCACTGCTTTCGCGTAGTCACCGTGCTTGTAGCTGTTTGACAGACCAAACTCTCTGTCCCAGTGTCGCGTTAGAAACACCTCCATTTCCGACGCTGACAGTTGCGGAATTTCTATGACAGTATCTGTCGGTGATATTGAAGGTGTCCAACCCAATCTCTTGGTGCTGCTGATCACAACTCCTGCCCCGTCTCTATTACCTACCATGAGGTAATGAATTAATTTCACTCTTGCATCTAAATGTATTTTATCAACATTATCCACGAGAAAAACCACTTTTGCTGCATCGCTTTTCAGTAAATCCTTCACCTGAGTCCACTGCGTTTCATCGAGGTTTGCGAAAAGTACCCCTTCTGGATTCCAGTCAGCCGAAGGTGCGTCCAAACCATTTGAAATCGCCAGATCTACAGTAATAATTGACCAACCAGCAGTTTTTGTACGCAATGCGTTCTCTATTTTTGCGAGTGTCACAGTTTTACCGGATCCTCGCTCTCCCAGTATCACTGCTAACTTGTTTCTCGTGTTTATCAGGTTATCTGCGATGACCGTAGAAGTGTCACCTCTGGCAAGCCGTGATTTGTCCGGACTCAACCTGGAGTACTGCTCGAATTCACGGTCTATGCACTCAATACCACCACAGAGAGTCTTCAATTTATTTTCCAGTGGAGGCCTGATGTTTACGGGTTCGGGTGGACGTGACTCTGCCGGTTGCCTTCTGGAGGATCCTGTTACTGGAGCTCCCGGTGGATCATCCAGTGCCGCTGTTGACGCAGATACTATGAGCAAAAGCACTACGGTGAGTGGTGACAGATTTTTCATGGCTGTGATCACTGGCTGGCCTGCAATAACACCGCATTATTCACTCAATAAATTTCGTAAATTACTTGCAATATTTTAAAAAGTTATCAAAAGAAAATTTACTAAAAATTACCAGAGATGCGGCTGTTGAGTCTTGATTGGCCTAACTGCAGGTTGAATTTAACTGATTTAAAGTGTTGAATATTTTATACGTGGTGAAATGAGACGGAAAATCACTTTTTGAATATTTTATGAACGACTATTTAAACTTGGGTTGATACAAGTGTCGTTTTAAATCAGTGCAAAAGCAATTAAGAGATATGTAAGTTAATGACTTATTGAGATATCTGGGTTTTCTTATATCTATATTCAGTGTCCGGGAGTCGACGTAATAAAAACAAGACTGTGTGATAGACTAATAGTATTTTTATAAGGCTCTGGCTTGTGAGTTCAATTTTTTAAGTGGGGAATTGTAGAAGTGTTGGTGTGTAAAAGTCACCTTACAGTATTTAAAGTCGTTTTTATTTCTATAAACGCGATAAAAATGGCTTTTTTTTTTGTGCTTTATATAATTCGGGATAATTCGTGAAACTAATAATTTTACGATCCTATGCGGTCCCTGTCTGGTAGCTAGGCTATTTCTAGATTTTGTTCTAATGACATTTTAAGTGAGAAAAAATATATATATTTGAAGGACATTTTTTGAAAAAATTCGAATCACAACGTTCTCTCGCTCTCCAGCAGTATAAAAATAGCTCTCAGTACCGGGTGCCAAGATCGTACAGGTATCAAGCGTAATTGAAGGAGTTTTTAAAAATTAAATTGTGATAAAATAAATATATATACTTTTATCTACCGACGCGGACGATAGTAGACGTGATCGATTCACCGATTAGTTGGATATCAAAAAAAAAAAAATTTTTTTAATAAATAAAATGGCTGAGGAGTGTCTTTAAACGACTTTTTATCTATACTCGCAAAACCTGTGATTATAAATTCTCACTTTTTACTCAATAAAGCTTCATTGATATGCCACTGCCGTGCCGTAATTTCATCATCAAAAATTAGAATAGACACATCTGCCACAACTGCTAAATATTAATGTTATTCCTTATTGTATATCCGATAATATACAAAATTATTTAAAAATATATATACTCTACCATTTTTAGAATGATACTTATCACTTTGATCAAGTTTTAGTGATTTATTGATGAAAATGCGAATAACTTTAATTATAAAGCTTCAGCTTTCATATAAAAAAATTCTTTCATTATAAAAATTATATGAAAATAAAAAAAAATTCTGCTACTGTTAAATTATGCAATTTCTTTATAAAGCTTCAAGTTTCACCAATTTTTCATTATGAAAAATCACCCCTATAAACTTCCTAATAAATCAATTTCATAAATAGTTTTTTTGTAACAGATGCCTCTAACGCGTAAAGTGGCCGATTTTTTCACTGCTGATACGTGTGCCTAACGTGCGTCTTTTTTTGCTAGGTACATGCTCGAAACATTCTTTTAATCGAGCGAAATTATCCACCTGTTTATGATAGCACATATGGTAGTACTATACGCACATAATCATTTATTTTACGACTTCTATCGGATGACTACTATCATCTCAAAAATCATCACAACCGGGTTCATGAAGAAAACAAGTCGAAATGTTATTCAAGCTGTACCACCTGAACAAAGAATATGATATAGCTGGATTAGTTGGATATCTTAGCATGTGCACGCTCGCTTCGCTGGGTGAGCAACGTAATCTATTAAGTTTTCATTTATCAATCTTGAATCTGTCTATACGTTGTTCAATCTAATTTGATCTGAACACGCTGAGCATAATTATTTAGTTAAGCGAAGTCATCCAGAAGAGATCATACAAAAAATCATCGTTTTTGGTTGATTTCAACGTTTTAATCTGCAGGTATTAAAAAAAATAGTGCATATGTAATTATCATGAGTGGCTGAAACGCCTACCCTGAACAAAGATTTTGGACTTTCTTTTATATACATATAGATTTGAGAGTTTTTTAGACGATATAATGTACATTTATTACAATTCATAAAGCTATAACACTGAATATAATTATACATCACATAATGATTAAATTATTTAAAATATAAAAATACTTCAATGTCAACCGATTTTTCCACAGGTGATTCTTGCCAGAGGCATAGAAAATTGAATTCTTTGAGGTACCACTACAGGCATATGAGGTTTGACTATTACTGGACGAAATTCACTTACAGAAGGAATCTTTCGGATTTGTTCCATAACTTTCTCGTAATATTTTGAATAATTTGGTTGATTAATTGAATTTATGTAAAACAGCGAGTCCTCCGGTAATAATGGACGATGAATACCATCCGAATAGGTGTATTTTTCAAATTTTGGGCTGATCGATAAATTTGTTGACGTTTTCATTTTGGATTTCGGCATACGAGGTGCCGACGTACTAGGTACGATATTGTCCCTTAAAAATATCGACATTTCTCCTACAAGAACGACATGATCTTCTAACATTAATCTCTTGCCAATTTCAATCAACTGATTGTATTTTATTTCATTGACGTGTTTCGTGTCTTGCAGAAGTTTTTCATAGCGAGCCGTGTCAAGGGTGACAAGGTTTGGATGGCCATGATCTTCCAATACTCTCACGAATTCATCGTACTCTGATTTAGTCACGAGACAATGTGTATTGGCACTTCTCCGACGTCTCGTTAAACTTCTACACACGAAACTGCTGCTAGACTCCTGTTTTCGATCACTGTTTAATCTTCTAGATGCCATTTTGAGTTCTGCTGACATACCAACTATTTCAGGGTGCAATTGAGCTCTGGTTAATGACACACCAGAAGTCAATTCAAATCGTTGCTGAATTTTTGGATTTTTCATTCCCGATTTTAAACGATTGCTCAGTAATACCACGGCTTGTCGCAGCACCTTTTCATTGAACACGTTTTTAATTGATGGATTGTCTAGAAATTTTTCAGTAAATTCATAGTCTGTCACTGTGCCGATATTCTCTATCATTCGCTTGATAATACGCCGCTGTTTCTTTAAAGATAATTTTTTATGTGTGTTGTCATATTCAACAGCGCTGACGATACATTTTTCATATGTTATCTGTTCCAACGTATCAAGATTATCAAGACCCCGGTACTTTAAAAGAATTTCCGTCAAAACTGTCCTATCTACGACTCTCAATCGCAAATCATATCTAACACCTCTTGATAATACAGTATTTCGACGATAATTTCGAACATCAGGGGACAGTGTTTCTAAAATTCCCGGAGATACTTTTAATTTATTGATTTTCTGATCCAAGAGTTTTGGATCATTTGCTCCTGTTATTAAAGCATAGGCCGCGGAGTTGATATCGGACACAAGAGGCCGAACGTGCAAGTGCCTGATTTTTATATTTTTCGGTTGGGGAATCTTAAAGTCTCCATGGTTAATAAAATATTCCATAGTTTCCCAGAATTGTGGCTGCGAATATCGGGGCAATGGATTAGAGTCGAGTGCAGTGATCAACAGAGATTTTGTCGCGGTTTTGTCGACAATCGGTACTTTTAAATCCTCGTAAATGTACTTGAGCAGGCTGGGATTTCGATTTTTTAGGGCAAGGTGAGCCAGCGTTTCACCCGCTACACTGATTGTCGGCGGCGTAGCACCGCGAAAAATTAAATCTTGGATGATTGGTTTGTTCCGCAGGCCTCCGTGATCGACAGCCTTGAAAACGAGCTCATTAGCCACCTCCGGGGGCAAATTTGTCTCCAAATAGGGCTTCATCATTTCGTAGATTTTTATACTCGGTCTTGACTGGGTCAGATAAAATTCTTTCAGATACTCCACCCACTTTTCCGTTTGCCACATCTGATTTCTCTGAGCTCCCTGCGCAGTTTCCACCCTGATGAGCATCTCTATCGTCTTTTCCATGCCTCTTCTAAACAACATTTCCTGCCTCTCGTAGCTGGATCGCTCTCTGCTCATTGACAGCATTCCAAATCGGTACTTGAAGTCGAATTTAAGCTTTTTCGACTTGGCCACATTGTTGAGAAAATACTTTCCGATTTCAGGAACATTATTAATGTTCTCGAAAATGGCAGAAGCAATGTTATCTAACCCATACGACAGTACATTGTCCAGTAGCATGGGAAGAGAGATACTTTTAGAAATTAACTCCAATGCAGGCTTGAAATTTAATTTTATTTCAGGCTCCATCAGAACTGCATTAATATGTTCAGCTATATGAACATACTCAGAATCTCCTAAAAGTGTTCTAATTGTACTACTGAATGTTTCCGGATTTTTTTTAACCTCATCTATAATATATTTAGCCAGAAAGTAATTCTCATACTCAGCATGAATAAACATTTCCACGTCGTTGCTATCACTACGTATAAAATCAAATCTTTCGTCTGCACGGTGATCCAGCGTATGTTTTATAGCTTTTTTCACTTCCTGCACAATTGGATGGTGGTTTGGAACAGTGATTGAAAGCATACTTTCCAAGGCAGTTGCGCCGTAGTAACTAGCTGCAGATTCCGAAAGAGGTGCTGTGAGTTTTTCAAAGAGTCGAAATTTGTTGAGTTTCATCGTCTCCAGCATTTCCACCACTGCAAATGCATTTGATACTTTGCCGTTTACGTAATCCTTGACAGTCAAGAAATTTTGCTTGTCACCGAAAATAACTGCATCCCCGTCGGACAGTAACTGCACAAGCTGTTTCGCAGTGTTGAAGCTTCGTGGCAGCGACGATTCTTCCAGCACCTTGGCCACTGCTTTCGCGTAGTCACCGTGCTTGTAGCTGTTTGACAGACCAAACTCACTGTCCCAGTGTCGCGTTAGAAACACCTCCGTTTCCGACGCTGACAGTTGCGGAATTTCTATGACAGTATCAGTCGGTGATATTGAAGGTGTCCAACCCAATCTCTTGGTGCTGCTGATCACAACTCCTACACCGCGCTTATTATTAGCCGCGAGATAATCGAGAATTCTCACCCTTGCACTAGTCGGTACTTTGTCGATGTTATCAAGGACGAAATTGACAGTTGCTGGGTTATTTATTAATGCGTTTTTCAACTGGGTTTTTTGAGCTTCACCCAAATTTACAAACAATACATCTTCCGGGTTCCACTGAGGTGAAATTGAGTTGGGAGCTGCTTCTGTCAGATCTACAGCAATAGTCCAAACATCAGTCGATGCTCGCAACTCGTTTTCCAGCCTTGTGAGAATCACAGTTTTGCCGGAGCCTACTTCTCCCAGTATTACTGTGAATTTCTTCTGCGTAGTGAGCAGGTTATTTGCTATGATATGCTGCGTCAATTCACGATCTATACAGTCAATGCCACCACACAGACTCTTTAAATCAATCTCCAGTGCCGCTTTCACGGCTGGACCAGGTTTTGTCGAAATTCTGGAGGACGGGTTTCGTATTGGAATGGCAAATGGCGGTTGTGCTAATAGCATTGGTGCTATTGATAACAGGAGTATCACGAGGTTCTTCATGGCTATTTGTCACTCACGCAGTCGTCCTGCAATCATTGTACTTTTATAAACATATTATTTATAGGTAATCTACGAAAGACAGTAATAAAAATAGTGAAGAAATATCGTGTGACTGATAAACCAAAAATATCGACAAAAAATTGAGACTTTTACTTGTTAATATTTTTATATAAGGATGCGACTTACATAAATTTTGTTAAAGACCTTTTTTATAGGTATTAAAATTCTCTACAAAAAAGATCTCTTGAAAAAAATGTCTGTATTCAGTAGTTTTGAAGATATTTTTATTTTAAACTACAAATTGCACATGCGTTTTTTTAACTTTTGTCACGCGATATGTTTTTAGAGTTAAATTAAATGAAATCTCTGTAAACAATTAATTTACCGGCTTTAAATTACGCTCAAGTATGAATTTGTCTTAATCTTATAGGGTTAAACTCTTGATATGTAGTTTTCTATTTTTAAAAATCGATAATTTATTATCCAATTGACGAGCAAAGGCTAAAATTAAAAATATTTACAAGAAACTAGTCGAGAAGTTCGGGGATAAAAAACCTGGTAGAAAATTTCCACGTCGAATAGGATCTTTCCCTTTTTTCGGCACTTTATGATAATTTTTTTTTCATCTTAACACCTCACACTTAGTCCTCGATATATTTGCAATCAAGTATTTAAACTAACAAGTCGTATAAATTGGCTCTCGTGATTAATTTTTGACTTTAAAACAATTTATAGAATGGTTGAAAATTATTTTAAAATTACAGCTCTCAAAAATCATGAATAGAAAAAATGGTAAATTATTCAGAAAAAGCTAAGAAATACAATTAATTTTTAATACACTCACCGGAAAATGAATGTGGCACTTGTAAAAACAGCTGGATTGACTTACTCGATGTACAGTTCCATCTTGAATAGTTTGGAAATAAGACAAAATAATTAGTGTACAAGTGTTAATTTATACTTTAATTAATACATCAATTGAATTTATCTTTTGCTTAGTGAATGAATATCACCTACATGATAACTAGTATATTATAAAGCAAAAAAAGCTTATTTTAACCCAGCAATTATAATATACAGCTGTCAAATCTGATAAAAAAAAAAATATTTTATCTACATATTTGTAATATAAAAAAAAATTGTGGAATAACAAAATATTTAATAAGTTTTTTTCGCTTATAATTTCAGTATACTTTTGCATAATTTTTACAGTCAATTGTACGAAAACCATAAAAAACATGAAAATTAAGATTTTTTATTAACACGAAAATCTGTTAAAAAATTTATTTACATGATAATGTATTTTTAATTGAAAAAAATCGTATTATTATCAACGATTTGTTAGATAAAACAATAAAATAATCATTAAGAATATTTTTAAGGATTGAAAAAAAATTTTAATACGTTTTTTTAGTTTTAAAATAAAATAATATATTTAATATTAATATTTCTTGACATTTCGACTCTGATAGATTAATATTATTAATTTTTTAAAAATTTTTCTTCAAAAACTGTTTAAAACAATAAATTCTAATTATAGATAGAAAAAAAAAACTATTCCAGATTATCCAGCCTTTTTCAATAATATTTAAGAAAAAAAATTTTCTGAAAGAAGTTACTTACCGAATTTTTTTGTGTATATGAGACAAGTCGAAGAGCCATCAATAACAAGAATGGATTGAGACTCGGATAAATCGGTGATTTATATACAAATTTCACACGTGATAACAAATTCGAGCTATCGAACATGACAATGGCTTTTCAACATTTTACTATCATCATCATAAACAAAGATTTCATCATTGAAAAGGACAAATACACGTAAGGACACTTGTATAAACCATATTCCGCTGCAAACTGACGTAGCCAATTCGTATTTCCATATATTCATATTAATTATGTAATATATGTAACAGATTTTATTCGCTTTCTCGCGCTAAAAATAAAACTTGAGCGACACATGTCGCAATTACATCAGGTTTTAAGATATCCAACTAATACTTTTAGTAATTACAGGATATTATTCCGACATCAGTACAATATCATAGAGTATCGCGATTCATCAGGGTGTTTCATTACCCCTGTCAAACACAAAGTGACATGCAATTCTGCAAAATGCTCTAACTATAAAATAAATATGATTTTGCAATAGACTTGTTATTTACGTGACGTCAATTATCTCTAGAACATCTGATACAACAAGTATTATCATTACGTTATCCCACCCGCATGTTTGATTATTTATAACTGGCTTTTTTATCTTTTTAAACATTTTTTACTATCTAGTTATTAGCAAACGAAACCTGTATTAGTTATGAAAACACTACACAATTTTAAAAACACATGTTACATTCAAATATACTTACAGGACAATACAACAAGAAATACAGCCGTCGAAGCTTGATGTGATATAGGACAAAAAAATTATGTGATTTCTTCAACGTTATCTAACGCGAAGGAATAAAAAAATTTTTTTTTAAATACTCTACCACTTCTAACAATTATTGCTGCATTCCTCGTCACAATAACGTGGTACGTGATATTAATTTTCAATAAAAAAATCATTCTTAGTTACAAAAAAAAATTCTACAACACTTGTAAACTAAAAATAAATGTAATTACAAACTCATCGTTACATTCCAACAAAATGAACAGTTAAAACCTGTAGAAATATTTATTTTATAGAACTTTTTGTTACAGAGAATATTGGATATCTTATGGAATTTTATAGAATAATAACATTTTATATCAATTAAATGATTGAAAAATAAAGAAAAATCTTTGAAAAAGCATGGAATACTGTGTGAACCAATCATCCACTATGTGGGAATTGTTTATGGAATTTTTAATGGCTTATCATTACAAATATGAATGAAGAAATAAACAATCTTATAAAGTGACCGACGTATTTCGCTATATCGTACGTTTTTCAATTTTATCCACCTCTAAAAAATGTTTTAATCACGTTCAATTTCGGCATAGAAATCGTACGTTTTATCTCAGGCATTGAAAGTTTTAAGGGGTATGATGAGGAGGATTTTTTGCCACCGATTAAAGGATCAATAAGATTAGTTGGTGAGTCATGAGTCTTGCTTACAAAAAAATCCTGCTCGAGCGCAACAGATTTCTGTTGGAATCGAGGAGTATCGAGGGCACTCGACTGACGGTAATCTCCATTTTCTTGATTGAATAAATTACCATTTGGAAGAAGTATTCTATCAACTGACGGAGGATTAGTTGGATATCTTGTGGATTCAAGTTCTGAAGAGAGTTGAGCCCTGGTTAATGAGACACCCGCTTTCAACGGATCCTCGCGTAATTCACTACCAGTCAATTTCTTGTTGCTTTTCCAAGTCTTATAATTTTTTAATGTGCTTTGGAGATTTTTTATTCGATTTGTATTAAATTTTTCCTGAAGTTTTGGACTATTTACGAACCTTTTTGCCAATGTAAAGTCAGCCACCGTGCCTATATTCTCAAGAACAGCGTCGATGATGCGCTCCTGTTGAGCCTTAGTCAGTGCTTTATTGCTGGTGTCATGTGAAAGAGCTGAGTAGATGCAGGACTCGTACGCCGCCCGCTCGTACGGCGTGAGTACACCGAGACCACGGTATTTCAGGACGATTTCCGTCAACGTCAGTGAATCTGGCGAATCAGGTTGGACGATGGATAGCACAAAATTCTTTCGATAATTTTTCAGGCCAGGAGAGACGTTTTCCACGCCATGCGATAATTCCAACTGTAAAATTGATTCCGCGACTGTCTGACGATCTGTTTCCGTCAGAATTGAGTAAGTGAGGGATATTGTATCCTCTAATGATGGATTAAACGACTTCTGATCGAGCCTGTCGAACAAAGACGAGTGAGGAACGTCAATTTTTCCATTTTGTAACGTGTACTGCAATGTTTCCCAAAACTGGGGCGGTGAGTACCTCGGGAACGGATTTGTATCCAAAATTGTGGATAATATAGATTTGATTCCAGATCTATCCTCAAACGGCACGTGCAGCTGCTCTACTACGTATTTCAACAAATCCAGATCTCGATGCTTGAGGGCGATGTGCACCAGTGTTTCGCCCTGTTCGGTGATTATCGCTGGTGTCGCACCGCGAACGAGTAGATCATGAATAATGCGTTTATTTCTCAATCCTCCGTGGTTGATAGCTTTGAGCATTAGCTCACTCAGTTCATTTTCCGACAACTCCATTCCCATGTACGGCTTCATCATGTTGTAGATTTTGATACTTGGTTTCGGTTGAGTTAGATAAAATTCTTTTAAATAATTGAACCACTCTTCGGTCAACCAAATCTCATTTGGTTTGTGAATACTTGGTTTCGGTTGAGTTAGATAAAATTCTTTTAAATAATTGAACCACTCTTCGGTCAACCAAATCTCATTTGGTTTGTGAATTTTAAGTCCCACACTTTCTTTCAACCTCAGCTTACTGTCTGCCTCGATGAGTTTTTCAATCGTCTTCTCCATATTTTTTTTAAATAACATTTGGGATCTCTCGAAAGTCCCAGTTTTTTCTGCTGACGACAGCATTCCAAACTGATATTTAATCGTCTTCTCCATATTTTTTTTAAATAACATTTGGGATCTCTCGAAAGTCCCAGTTTTTTCTGCTGACGACAGCATTCCAAACTGATATTTGCCTTTGAATGCAATTTTAGATGAAGCTTCGTTCTTCTTTACAAAGTATTTCTTGATTTGTGATTTTGTAGCTTCCTCAACGAC
>MVJL01004616.1:0-38610 GCA_002156465.1 Macrocentrus cingulum
AAAATATATGCCTGTTATTTAATACATGATCAGCTGAATGACGTGTTTTGCTAATTAATCAAGTTTCACTGAATGAAACTATCGCAAGCGAATATTTTGAAGTATTGAAAGGTGATATATAGAAGTAAACAGTGTATTAAATGGGCCGGAAGACACAGTGTAGTGTGTTTTACGAATTCGATCTTCAGACACGTGATTAGTTGGATATCTTTGTTCAGTGTTGGTCGTGTTATGCAATGGTGTTTTGAATTTGATAGAGTGCCAGCTGCTGCGTAATCACAAGTCCAACATCTATCACAGACTGCTTGGCGACGCTATCAGTGCTATTAGCTAATAAGTCCCCCACAACACGCCTTTCGATCACTCATCGATACACGCTTTGGAAATGGCTGCAATATGAGAAAATACTCATTATCAGGCCATTGTATGTAAGTATTTCTCAATGCCAAACCGTCATGCAGCGGCTTACCTGCGAGCACGCGGCTTCAGTGTGCCCCTGATGTTGGTACGCCTGCGGCTATTACGTAAGCAACTCACGGCAGACTGCAGGGCGCCGCCGATTGTATACGCTGTTATTTCCTTATTCGTTGGCCGTTTTTTTGTCTTTATTCTCTCGCTACTTCTTTTGCAATGTTGAAAATTTAATTACATGGAAAGATAGCATTTAATGCTTGATAAGTATAAAAATTGTCATACAATTGTGATAAAATTTATTTCGTATTTTTACGCTTAAAATGTTTAATAGAATTTTTTTTAACTCGAAAATTATTGTTTGTAGTTAATATTATACTCAATAAATTGAAGTGGTTGATTTATTTTTAGAAAAAAATTTTTTAACTGAGGTTACAGTTGAAAAAAAAATTTTTTCTATACTTTTAAAGATTTGTAATTGATTTATCGTGGATTTAAGGCTATATAAGGGGTACAGTCACTACTGTAGATATTTTTATGTTGAAGAAAGATTTTTTTTCAACTTTTGAAATGATGTAAAAATTTGTTTACGATTTAAAAATTAGAAAAAAAATTTTTATGAAAGAAAATCTTATAATTAAGATAATTAAATAATTTTTTCAGTTGTATATAAACAGTAATAAGATTTTTTTAATAGAATATTAACAGAAAATGAATTTTTATCATTATTCCACGTTGAAAAAAAAATTTTTTTCCCCAATACAACAATTTTTAACAGGAATTGTACCTCCATACTCAATAGATTAGATTAATTGACATTATAAGTTTATAAAAATAATTCATTATTAAAATAAAATCGAAAAAATCAGTTATAAAAATTTGTTTTTGCTATTTTGAGTGAATTTATCATCGAATTGAAATTTTTTTTTCAATAATTCTAACGATTTTTAATTGATTTATTAAAAATCGTTGGAAATATCGAAAAAAAAAATTCGATTCTAGTTAAATGACGCAGTTACCAATAAAAATTTGAGTTGAAAAAAATTTTTTTCCTAAAAATTTGAGCAATAAAAAATTTATTTTCTGTCGATAATTAATGAAAATTCATATCATTATTATATTAGTGAAAAAAAAAAATAATTAATTCATGTTTAATAAACCGTAAAAAACTTTATTAAAAATGAGATAAAAAAATAATTTTTTCATTTTTTTCAATATGAAAATTTTTTAGCAGGGACTGTACATTCTTCTGTGTATTCGCAAGTTGTTATTGAATTTAAAAAAAAAACAAACATTTTTTTGTATTAATAAAAAATATGCAGTAATTATAGGCCCGTTGAATCATAAATTTTGAATTAAATTGAAAAAACACTCGGCCCATTAATGTCGTTGTTATTTAGTTGGCTATAAAAAATAATTATCAGGTATTCCAAACGGATGACATTGATGGTTGATGATGTGAAATACAGAGTGGAAAGGATATGTGAATTTAAAGTTTGGATTGAACCAGTTTCACATGTCGTATTACGATTAGATTCAAGTGGTTTTCCTTGACCTACAATTGAAAGCTGTTTGCTTTATTTTAATGACAATAATTGTATATTCAACCATCCAAGCAATATCCAGGATTTATTAGTTGTTGAATATTATCATTGATAAAATTGCATATTATTTTTTTCTCTAATTATGTATGTATCATAATTGCACAAATGATGCCATTTGATGAAAATGTGACTGAGCGCGAGATATCGTCGTGTGACAGGTTGTTACCGATCTTGTTTTATTGTCATCGATTGGTAATTGATACTTTTCAACCGTTAAATCCACTTATCAACGTGATTTTATCAACAGTTACGTAAGAAAAATTTTTCCTAATTTTTTTTTATCACACACAAGATTTTTTTCAATATTTATTGATTATGTGATTTTTTTTCTTCTATTTCATTATCTTGTTTTGATGCTTTCTGTGGCAAGCCAAACACACGCACAGGGTGTTTTATCAGAGTATTTCATGAGTGGAATCACTTTTTTTCCGTCTAGCTGCGATATAATGAGAAAAAATCAAGTTTATCTTCAGTTGTAAAAGTTTAATCATTATTTCAAGTTTTTTTCTTTATTATTGAGTAAAAATTTCTGCATAATTAATTAAATCGTTTGAAAAATATTGAAAAACAGTTATATATATATTTTTTAAAGGAGTTTGATAATTTTTTTTTAACTTGAAATTTGAGATATTTATACTTTTTTTGCGGTTTAGATGAGAACACACGTATAAAACGCAGCGAATATCATGTGCCACATGTGTGTTTAGCATGATACTCGTCGTGACATTTGACGACCATCTGGGCAACAACACTCGTACAATACGCAGAAACTGATAATATTTGAAAATATACATAAAGATGTTAATTATTGTAGTGATTAATTATTTAATTAATCATTATTAATAACATATAAAAAATATTTGATATCGTGTAAGATAAAAATTTAAAAATTATATCTACTTTAATTTGAGTCACCGATAATACTATATAAATAAACGATTAGTCATTTTGTTATGTTAAGTTTAAAATTTTAATATAAAAAAAAATGTTTTTTCTATTTATTAGAAAATTATTTTTCAAAATGTTCTATTTTCTATCGAATTTTTGATAAAAATTTTGTTTTTGATGGAAAAATTCAATTCCATAATGATTTTTACATTATAAAATTCAAAAAATTAAAATTTTGCCTTTGATTAAAAATTTGAAAATTAAAAAAAAAAAATTTTTTCTTAAAATTTTTACTATTCAGCTTTAAATCGAAAAAAAATTTTTGTTTACGTGTTTTAATTCAAATTGTCAGCTTAAATGATAAAAAATTAAAATAAAATACTTGAAATTGTTTTTTAATGTGAAAATATTTAACAATTAAGCCTCTCTTATAATCAGCTGTTGATTGCTCTAAAAGATAAGGCTGTCTGTTTGATAACGATATGAATTTGTCGATTTTACAGATTTGAAATTAATTTAAAAAATAGTTTAATATCATAGTCACATCATATATGAAAACAATTTAAATAATTCAATAATTAAATAAAAATATTTTATGTCTCAGTAAAAAATCGTAAGAATCAATAGTTAAATGAATTTGTGAAAAAAAATTTTGTTCACAATATATTGTTTTTATCATCAAAAATTTTGATAAAAAAAAAAAAAACTCATTGATAAAGCGTTGAATGATAAAAAATTTATAAATATAACTGCTAACAATCGTTTTTATAATTTTTTGAAAATAAGAAATTTTTTTTTTTCCCGACAAAAATATCTAAAAATAATTGTTTTTTTGATTTATAGTATAAAAAAATTACTGTTAATTCCGATAATTGTATTTTTAGTGATGGAAATAATTCTTTTAATGCTTTTTTAAACTCAAATTAATTAAAAGAGGTATTCACAGATGGCCTTTTGCGCAGTGAATCGCGCGCCATGAATCATCAACGCATAAAGTATATATACACACAATGCTATTGTCAACTCTGTTATTTTCCACTTTATCAAAACGAGAATTCCGTATTACTGATGATTTTAAACGACAATATTCATATTTTAAAAACTTGCATTAAAATTCTTTTTTTTTCTTCTGTAAAACCTTCAAATCTTATCATCATTCGTCAATAAAAAAAAGGAACAAAGCACCTATAAGAATATTTATAGCAAAAAATAGAAAACGAGAGACAGTACTGTGTGTATATGAGTTGTCGCGCCTACTCGTGACCTTCAAACGACAAAACCACGTGTACACGAGATGGCCGGTGTACACCACTCGCGTAAATACATCTCCATGTGTGTGCCTTCTATATCTTGTCGTCGTTTTCGTCTTTGAAACATTTTACGATCAGAAAAAATATCTTGTTGATGTCAGCCTTGGAAATTTTCATGAGGGAAAAAACTCTTTCAAGGCCAATGGATAATATAAGATTTTTTCTGGTCATTTAAAAAGTGGGGGATGATATTTTATTCGAATCGTAGCAAATATCTAATTGGTATGTTGAATTAGGACAGATAGTGCAATTTATTTAGGCGGTCTACATGAAAGTTTGTGTATACCAGCGCTTGGCTACTATAGGATCGTTTATTTTGGCAGAGATCGTGATCCATCACCCCTATAAATGCCGGAGATGGTACGCTCTTGGTGTTTATCAGTCTTTTCTCGAAAAATACCAAACACATTCAGCAAACATCGATGTGAGAGTTGCGGCCACGTAACTGCAGAACGATAAATACCCGGAAAAAGTTTTCAACAATTACCATAAATTTTATGGGTGTATTAACATTGAAATTTTCTGTACTTTGACTTAATTATTTTTATTAAAAAACTTGTAGTTTATTTATTTGTTTAATTTTATTAATTGAGTTTCGATTTTATAAGAAAAATTTCTAGTGTAAAATTTTTTTTTTTCCCGTAAAAAATATAAAATATCGTTTGGAGAGAAAAATGTTTCAAATGAAAATTTTTTTAATTGAAATTCACTATTAAAAAGGTTTAGAGACTTTTTTCGAAAAATCAATTAGTTCGGCGAGTAGCGATCTTCAAAGTTCTCGAAAAAATTATCCGCACGTTGTTAGTGTTAAAATTCAGGAACTTTGAAGTTTGTTACTCGCCAAAGTAGTCGATTTTTCGAACAAATTTGTAGAACCTTTTTTGTAGATAATTTGAAATACAATAGTTTTTGTTTAAAACATTTTTTTGTATATTTGATATTTTTTGTGGAAAATGGAAAAAAACCATTTTTTTTTACGTTGGAAATAATTTGATAATGCGGTAGTAGATAATTTTGCTGGTTGATGCGCTGACTAATTAACAGAGTTTAGTTCTCCCGTCACAGCAACAGCGTGATATTCAAGGCCATGCGTCATTATTTGGGCAAACGCGCATCAAATCATGTGTTAAAAATTTTGATTGTCGAGAAGACGATAAAAATAATTATCATCTCGCTTATTTTTTGGACGTTTTTTTTTTTAGCAATGAAGATTATGTACATTTGATTGTGTAGGTGTTCCTTAAAAAATAAATAGAAATGAGAGTGATTATTTCCAGTGACTGACTCTCTGTGTGCGACGTTGCCATATCGCCTGGAAAAACGCGTTAACCGTCGCGTATAAATGTGCGCGATAATTTTCTATTTAATCGCGTCTAGTCGGAAAAGTTTTTCAAATTCGTCTGCGGCGAACAAAAGCATTTATACCACTGGTCACGCGGTTTATTGCAGAGGTCGACTATAGACCGATAGGCATTTGTAATATTCAAGCTATAAGTCAATGCCACGCTAAATTCGTCGTTCATCGGAAAATTACACGCCGACATTTTCAACCAAAAATACTACAATTAAATTTATTATCTCGCGGTTATATTTCTCATGTATTTGAGAAAACGTCAATTTTTTTAATCCATGTTAACAAACAATTATTAAATTAATTGATGATAAATCAATGAAAAAAAAATTTTTTTCCATCTACTTTCAATAAAATTGAATTTTTTAATTGACAAAAATCATTCAATAGAAAAATAACTGGTTTTTATTTATATAAAATATTTTTTTTTTTTTTAGTTCTGTATTGAAAAATAATAGTTTATCATATTTTAAGGGCCCTCTAAAAAAATCAGCTCAATAAAAGCATTTTTAGAGGTCACTCACGAATTTTGAAATTCTAAATAATTTTTTTTGTCATCTTTTGCACTGCCTTTGTTGAATTTTAACATTGAAATGTTACTTATTTTGTTTTGTTTTGTTTTGTTTTGTTTTTTTTTTTTTTCATTTTGTGATGTATTTTGCGTCGCAAAAAAATGAGGTCTTATTAATATTATGGAGAGGTCATTCGAAAATATCGAAATCAATGTAGTTGGAAACTTTCAAAATTCATAAATGACCTCTAAAATTAATATTTTGAACTGACACTTTGTAGAACTTATTTATATTACACTTAAAAAAATTTGTTCTAGCAGAGATAAGAAAAAAAATTTTTACAATCTCATTTTGACGATTTTTGTAAATTTCAAAATATGTTAACAACGTCTATAAAAATATTTGATGTGTCGTACTGATTTTTTAAAGAGCTTTTAAAACACAATATACTAATTGTTTTTTAATACGAAAACCAAAAAACAAAACCCTTTTATAGATTAATCAATTTCTAGGATTTTTTATTCATAAAAAAATTTTTTTTCCTACTAAAATCCATAAAATTAAATTTTTTTTTTTTTGAAAAACACAATTAATTTTACTAAACAAAATGTTTACGGTAATAATTCAAGTTTGAATATTGTTTCAGTGATAATTTTAAGAGCCATAAATTCGAAAATTACATTACAAACATTAAATTTTCGGATTTACGATCATAAAGTATAAGAATCACGTGAGAAAAACATGTTTTTAAGATTTTATATGAGAATAATAAATTTTTTTCAACAGTTTTCACCAGTGAAATTTCCCTATGCTCCAAAAAATATTTTTTTCAAGTAAAAACCCCGTTTTTTTTATTAATCCAAACGTTCAGAAAAATATCTAAAAATAAATAACAAAAATAAATAGTATTTTTACAACCGTAAAAAATTTCTAAAAGTAAAAAAATCGTTATTTTGCATAAGTATACTGAAAAGAAGTATTAGATAGTAATTTGCATGTATAAATTTCGCACCCCAGTTCTCAACTATCAGCAAACAAAACGCGCTTTCGCCGTGCATCACACAAACAAACAAACACAGATATTCGCACACAATCGTGAGCTATAGCATCATGCTGCATATGCATAACGCGTTGCATAACCGAGCGTTTTATTCGTCCGGCGACCGGAAGATATACAGACGTGTGTACACAATTAAATTTTGTGTGTTGATGCATATACGTGTGTGTGAGTGCAATAGAAAACCGTATTAGATCGCAATTCTATTGAGAATATAAATTTTTTATACAATATGATCATTTGTTTCAGCTACATTTATATCGACGTTGAATATAATTCACTCGTAGGAATAAAAAATATGATAGATAAATTATTGCAAAGTGAAAAAAAAAATTTGAAATGTTAATTTCCGTGTACGTGAGGTGATGCTGAATTTTATTTCACATGCATAATATTTTTCTTAGTATATCTTGACGGCATTGCAAGTAAATTCTTAACTGGTAGCAATTGCTCGCCACAGCAATTCACAATTACGTTGTGTTGAGTTATATACTACATTTTCACGGCGAAATGTCTCGTAACAATCAACATTGATTGGATATCTTTTTTTTTACAGCCAATAAATCTGCATATTATCCGTTGGCTGAGATAGATCATGTCTAAAAATCGAAAAATAGAAGTTTTTCTAGAAAACTATGAGAGTTGGAAAAAAAAGTTTCAAATAAAAAATATATATAAATTTATTTTAAATAATTTTTATCTCTTAAATTTTTTTGATATTATTAATATTTATTGAGATATTACGTCATTATTTGCGGTAAAATATCTCTTTTTTTAAAATCCTCTTTTTAATAATTATTAAATATATTTGTAAATATTAATATTACAGAAAATGTTGAAGAGAGTAAAATTATTTAAAAAAAATTGATGAATATTTTTTGTTTAAACTTTTTTTTTGTAAGTTGCATAGTTAAATTAATGTTTGATTAATTTAATTTTTTTCTCGAGTAAAAATTTTGAGGTAATTTTTTTACTTGCTTGCCTTTTTTAGCAACTTTGTTGATGACTGAGATTAATGAATCTCCGACGTCAAAGTGTCTGCGGTAAAATGTCGTCAGCAAGTTTCCTATTAAAGAAGTTGAAAAAAAAAAAAAATCTGAACTGATGATGAACAATTCAAGGAAATTCTTATAGAGTCTAGTGATTGAATCATGTTTTTTCTGATGTAACAAGAGGAAAAAATGAAATTTTTTGTAACAAAGTTAGGTTTATTAAAATCAATGATTAACTAAATTATTTTATAGATAAAAAAAAAAACGATTTTTATAAATCTTCCTTATGTAAAAAATTTATTCGGGGAAAAAAGTTGATTTGTAAAGAATAATAATCATTGAAGCGACTTAAATTAGTGTTTCATGTATATAGAAAATAAGATCAAAGGTCTTGCGGGCTTGTTGCATTTTTAAAGAGCATAAAAAATCCTATGATTGCGGTATTTCATTTATTTTTTTTTACAACATCAAACACGATAAACACAAAATTAGGTCATCAGAAATTTTTCTCAGTAACCAGAACTCTGCCGGAAGCGAGCATCTCTTACTGATATCACGAAATTATTAAGTATTGAATTACTTTCTCAGATACTTTGTATAAGCACATCTACAGCGATTAAATTACATCAAATCACATTTCAATATCAGAAAACTTATAATTAAAAAAATTTTCTATTTAACAAATAAATTCATCTTAAAAAAAAAAATCATTCTCATTAAAAAGTTTTATCATATTCAACATGATTTTTACTATTTAAAATTCTACAAATAATGAAAAAAAAATTCTTTCTTGAGAATTTTATAATTTTGACCAATTTTTACGATATCTAGCTAATTGAAAACAAGAAAATAAAAAAAAAAAATTAGAAAAAAAGTAAGACAAGCAAAAGTATCGCAAAATTCAATCAAATTTTTTATTTTACAATTTTTCATCTTAAAAAAAATGTTTATTCTAACAGATTCTGTTTAAAAAATGTCATTATGTTCCTCCCTTTAAAATTTAATCAGCAATCAAAAAATAATAATTACGAAAATTTTTAATTTTTTGACAATTTTTCAGATATTTATCGATTTTTCGTGAAAAAAACTGCAAAAAAAAAAATAAATATATATTAAAAAAAATTAATTTTCATTAAGATTTATCTAAAATTAATTAATTGCCTACGAGAATCAATAAACCTATATTTTTGTCGTTTTTTTTTTGTGGAAAATCACTTTTGCATGGGAATTTTCGAATGCCAGGAAAAATTTTATTATACAAAATAAAAATTGTATTTTATAAAAATTCTCTGTATCTAAATCTGAATTAAAATTAGTCAGAGAAAATTCCGGGGTTAGGATGAAAGTGAAATTTGCCGCATGTCATGTAGCAAGTGTCGCTCTTATGCATCGGGAGCCATCAGTCAATGTGGCTGTATATATTCTGGGAAAACACTGTTAGAAGGCGCACTAAAGGAGCTTTGCAGGCGCACGTATTATAGAGTATAGAGTTAGGTTCACTGAACCCCAACACAAATGGCCTCATTTCAGCCTCTATACACACATGAACACGGAATGTCACGATGAAAACAAAAAAAAAAAAATATAAAAACATCACAATTCGTTATCTGATTTTATTATAACCTGACCAATGCGCAATAAGTGACCTGCGCTTATTAAAGTACCGTGCGACTCAAACTACCTTTCACAAATATATTTTAAACTAATATTATATGCTTGTTTTAAGGGTCATCGACCGAAGCATGCAGAAAGATGCATATGTACCATTCGAGATAGCCCCTTGCACTTTCTATACAATTGTTTGAAAGTTCTTATCTAGTCTATCTTGTGTCGTCTGGCTAATATTTTACTCACATAACATTACAGCAGTGCATACAGCATGTCATTTGAAATATATCGCACCTTTGGAAATTTTTTTTTTTAGTTTGTCCCCGATAACTCGGTAAAAACGTAAAATAATAAAAAATATGTAGAGAGTGAAATAATTGATCATCAAATTTCCTATAAAAAATGTTCTATAAATTTTTTTATAACTCTCATAGTTTTTGAGATATTATTAATTTTAAAAAATTTTTATTTTTCAAAATATCTCGAAAATGAGGGAAAAATTTCAAAAAATTTTATTTAACCTTTTTTGCAGGGAATTACATTTGTAATTATTTAATTTAAATGATATTTTTCATTATTTTATTTAATTACCGAGATATCAGCAAAAAACCAAAAAAAAATAAGTGAAAAAAATGACGAAATTTTGAATGACTACTTTCGAAAAATCTTTTAAAATTATTTTTTCAGCTTTAAAACATCAGGTGATTTATTGTTAACATTGATTTAACTCAAAAAGTCAAAAAAACTTATTTTGGCTGACGTAACGTAGGTTATTCTACTTAAAAACTAAAAAAACAGCGAAAAATTCAAGTTTAACTGCAGCTTTTGTGTGTAAAAATTTTTTTTCTGTTCATTTTTCTAAAAAAAAAAACATCAATACTGATTTATAGTATTAATTTGTAAATAAACTAGGAAGAAAAAAAATTATACCTCTGGTTATTACAGTGATTTTCAGTGAGATTTGGTCAGGTCGAAGTAAATTATAATTTACCTGTGATTATATTTTCGTCTAGCATTCCTAATAGGTCATCGCCGGTTCATGCGATCGTTGCACGATCTGATAAAATTACTACATATGTAGACTACGCTGAGGGAGTTCAATGGATCAATATGTTTCCATTTATATAGGTGTACGAGGGTGTTTGAATTTGTGTGGAAATCGTATGTCCTTTGACTCTATACGCATATGCTATTTATACTCGCATTCATACACATGTTCTTCATGAATATGAGACTAAATCGTGAAAAAATAAAAATTTCCCGGACTATAATAAAACTGAAAATAATTTCAAAAATTTTACAGCCTGAAGAAAAATATAAAATGCTTTTTTTATGCGATAAAAACGATATTTTTCGTCATTTTATTCACTGAAAATATAGTTTTAAAATTTTTTCTCAATATTTAGGTCTTGGATTCAGAATGTGTATTTTTATTTATTGAAAAATAATCAATAATTAATGGTTATTATTAATTTTTCAATGCAGAAAAATAAATTGCGAATATACTGATAAAAATAGTCATTTACCTACGTGAACTTTTGCATATAGTCTCGTTCACGCAGAATGAGCTTAAGGAAAATTTAACGAAGCCGATGAACGCTTGGAATCTGCTTTTCCGGCTTCCAAAGTGTATACTGACTAAGTACCTATAGTTATCTGCAAGCTATAGCACACACGACTTTGCCAACGAATTTATTGAGCATAAAAGAAGCTTCATTGGCATCACTTGGAAAATTTTAATTGCGATGCACCGCCGAATATAGATTAAGTATTACTCGCTGAAGTGCATTTCAGGAGGCAGTTGGTCATCTCCGCTTGGCCTAATTAACTGCAGTTATCTACGACCCTTTTGTGTTAATCGTGAGTTGGTATCTAGTACACCTCCATTATCAAATAAACTTGTATACCGATGAGGTTTCATTTCCGGGGTTTAATTGTTCGGTTGCACCGCGAAATTAATCAGTAGAGTTGATCTTCAGGATGCCGTCCAGCAGAGATACCTGATTAAGAATGGAAAAAAGTAAAAAAATTAATTACAGTCAATTAGTATGATAAAAAATGATTTTAATAATAATTTCACTGTTCTGTCACGTGTGTAAAGTAAAAAGGGCGTATCGCTTAATAATTCGGACCTTTTTAGTTGCTGATATCTTAATAAGGATGCGAGCTAGATAAATTTTGATAAGGACCTTTTTTGTAGCTGATAAAATTGCCTATAAAAAAGGTTTTTTACGAAAAATCTTTATCTTCAATAGCTTTGAAGATATTTCGATTTTTAAAAAGTTAAATTTTTTTTTGGTTTGAAATAATTTAACTGCAAATATCTTGATAAGGATGTGAGTTGGATAAATTTTGGTAGAGACCTTTTTTGTAGTTAATAAAATTTTCTATAAAAAAGATTTCCCGAAAAAAATTTGTATCTTCAATAATTTTGAAGATATTACGATTTAAAACAGCAAAAGATTCTTATACGTCTTTTTAACGTCAATTATTTTTTCAAATCATTTTTTTATTGCATAATTATTGCTAGTTAATTATTTTTTGACAAAAAAATTAAGTCATGGTCTAAAAAAATGCAATTTATGACCATGTTCAAATTTTTTCTCCAGTAAATTCATAAATTTCAATATAATGGAGATTTTTTATTTTACCCAAGTTGTATTTTAATTTAAAATAGGTCATATGACTTATTTATAATTTTGAAATTATCGTAATACACCTGCAGGAGATTAAATACACTGGAAAATGTGTATAAATTGCTCCCTTCGACCCAGATACATATAAATTTCTATACATATAAAATAAATTGCCCATTAGAATGTGGATTTTGCAATGGCAATACAATCTTGGCAGTTGTAAGAGTATGTTATTCAAAAATTTATAAATATTTTTTAACGTCAGCAAGATAGAAATAAAGCCACTTGCGGATTCCAAGAGTAACCAGAAATGTGTGAACATGAAAAATGTGACATATTCGTCAAGTATACAACGCTTGTTTTACTGCGGCTCCAATAAACATTAGAACGTACAGAAAATAGTGCCAAAATATTGCTCAGAAAATATACATACACAGGCGCGTTGACAAAATTCTTAGAATGAAAATTCGTGCGAAGCGAAATCTACAAGAAATGCCAATACACAAAGTTGCATAACTTTACAATGAAAACCTTCCGATGACAATGATAAATTTAGTCCGATCACGTGGCAAACATACTGCCAGACTTTCTGGCTACCGCATTCAACGTATAATATACATGTGTATGTACATTGTATAGCGCAGGTTGTACATACGATTGTGCCCACTGATGCAGTGAAAATTCTGCTAAATTTCAATACCACCGATTCCTGGTATTCGAATTAATTTAGAAAATATGAATCGATGAAAAAAAATTGCTGGCAATGTTTTTATTAGGTTAAATTAATTTTTTTCTTCTGTAAGAGGTAAAATATGTGTTTCAATAATGAATTATTAAATCACGTGTAAGCGTGAAAAAAATTAGTGAGGAAAATTTGACATTAATTTATCGAAATTTCTGGGCATGATTTAATTTCGAAACAATTTGTACATAGTATGTATTGTACATTGAAATTTCGGATTGAATTTTATTTTATTATATTATGGTTATTAAATATTGAATAAATAATTCATTTTTATGCAGATGTATTTCGTGTAATCGATAAATGATGAATTTATTCAAATGATCAACTAATTAGCATAAATTTAGTAAAAATAGGAATGTGGAAAATGTTTGACTTACTGGTGTAGGTTTTGACACGTCTGTACGCTCCAAAAGCCCGGGAAGAACTCGTGACGTGGTCGATAGTATTGATTTTTCAGTGCTTGATATTTTATCAGTACACGTCAGAGATATCAAAAAGCAATTAAAAATTATCGATAGAGCTCGGTTTATCGGACTTTCCCACGGTATTTGTCAGTTCTTCCCGGGTTTTTGGTCAGTGCGGACGTCTCCAAGAGTGCGGTGAGTAAAAATTTTTGCTCATTGCCATTCAACTAATTTTTTTATAACATCCACACATATTTCTGAGTAACATCCAAGTGAAATAACGCCGTTTGCATCGAAAAATCATGCGATTTGCACCGAAAGTGGGTGATTTTCACTCGAAAATACGTCGATTTCACCGAAGAATTCGGCGATCTCCACCGGATTTTTTACATTTTCATATCGATATTCGACAAATTTACTTAAATAATCAATTAACGAGTGAATAATTTGCAAAAATAACGTATAAAATGCTTTAATATCCACAGTGTGCTTTATAGATAACGATTTTTCATTGTATTTTCATATTGAAACGTCTCAACTGATGTTTAATATTTTTTTAATTCTTAAAAATAAATATTAAAAAAAATTTCACTGCGTTTTCTTTGACAGATAACGATTTTAATTAAAATTCAATAAGTATTTCTCATATGTTTTTTTTTATGAATCCTATATATTTGAAGGTAACGAATCACTCTCATTAATTATTCCAAGTTATCTGACTTGAATAACGTCATTCATCAATTTTCCTGAATGAACATCAACAGTTTGAAATGTAGAGAGTCCTCACCAAAGTAAAAGGTTCTCGATGACACAAGATGATATAAATAGCTGCATATTTCATTCTCCAAACCCTTAAAATTAAATGATCCGTGAAATAGCCCGTGAATTAATTGATGAATATTTTAATCTGCATTATTTGCGTCAATTTCAAATACAATGCTATCATATTGTACATATCTATATACCATCATCACTCTGATTGTTCAAAATTAATCCTATCATTGTGCGTTCCTCGCTTCAATTACGTCATCAGCTAAAAATAAACTTTTCAGCCACTGATTTAATTCTGTCGATCGATGCTCAATTTTTATTTAGTAGTCTAATGTACACGAGCGTGGACGTGGAAAATTATTTCGCCTCATGCCGCGTGTCCCCTCCACTATTTGTAGCACAACGGCGGGAGAGGACGCAAAATAGAATAATCCGAAAATAGAGATGTTTAAAAAAAACTATGTATCAGTACACAACCAGGAAGTGTTTGGCCATTTATTGTGACATGACAGTTATCCATTTATTTCTTAGTCACAAAAATTCTTTATTGATTTTTTTTTTAAATTTTCTGTCACAAAAAAATGATTTATGTAATTATTTTTTAATATATTTAAAATTACATGGAAATTATTTTTTTTTTTTTAGATTTTTTTATTTACATTTTAAATGAAAATAGGTGAAATCTCAAAAGGACGTATTGCTAAGAAAATTTTAATTTTTTTATTTGCTGATATCTTGATAATGATGCGAGTTGAACAAATTTTGATAAGAACCTTTTTTGTAGCTAATAAAATTTTCTACAAAAAAGATTTCTTAAGAAAAATCGTTATCTCTAATAGTTTAAGAGATATGATTTAAAATAGCAAGAGAAGATTTTTTTTTTATGTCTTTTCGGCTTTAGAGACGCGATATGCGAAAAGTATTTAAAGATATTTAATGGTGTTGTTAAAAAATATTAAAAATACTTGAATATATGTTTCTGTAGTGTAATTTTGATCTCTTGATGACTCTTCATTATAAAATTCTCAGAAGAAATCTAATTCATCACGCTCACATTCTTTCCAATGGCTATCTGCTATATTGCTGAAATTGGCAGGATGCTTGTGCTTCATATAGTTTACGTCATGCGATACATATAATTTATATAACGAATAAAATTTTATTGGAAAAAATACACGGTGTTCTTGTTAAAACTATATTTTTCTTCTAGTCAATTTTCTCGAATGATGAAATAAAAATTGATTAGATGTGATTACATATAGCAAGAACTGGTTTTATTCTACACTGAAACATATACATTTGATTATTTTAAAAATGTGTGGATTCGGATAGAAAATTATAATCAGAAATTTTTTTTTCAAATTTCTTGTTGTGACCTATTTTCTTTCAAATTAAATACTTGTTTTCTCTCTGCATATCTTTCATGGGTATTCATCAGAATGACCTCATCGTCGATTTTATTATCTGTTTTTTTCTCTTCCACTCGTTGGCCCAGTCAAGACCATGTGCGGTCTCTTTTTTTTATTATTTCTATTATGGCACTTGTGCTATCGTTCTCGCTTTGAAAAATCGATAAAGCCTCGTAAAAGAGTGTAAACACGAAGTCTATATAATTTGGTGATAAAAAAACAGTTTGGCTTATATTATTTCTCAGTAGATTCGTTTTTTTTTCTTGTCCGAAATAATAATTTATTGTTTCTCAGTATAATGAAAATTTTCGTTTGAAAATTTGTCCGTATTGAAGCAGTAAATAATTAATAGTTATTTATTATTTGTGTATTTGAGAACCTGAAAAATATTTACAACATCTTGCAGACTGTCCGTGACCTAAAAATGTCTATCTCCGTTGATATACATATATATACTTCCATCTTGTCCGCAAATATTTTTGCAACAATTAAATAATAAAAAAAGCCATAAAATTCAGAGTAAAAAAATTTTTTTTACTTAAAAAAAAATTTTTTTCATCATAAATATTGAACTAATTAACTGATTTTTATCGTTTAAAATGATAAAAATTTTTAAAAACACGTCATTAAAACGTTTTCTTATAAAAAAAAAATTTTTTTTTTCATCAAAAAATATCGATAAAAATTAAATATTAAAAATTATCTCATAAAAAAAATGTGTATTTATTACGTTTGACGTGTTTTAATGAGTTAAAAATTTTTCCCCTTCATATCTTCCCAATTTAAACAAATTTAAATCAATTTCTGATATTTCCTAAATTTTTTTCACGAAAAAAAAAATTTTTTTTAATCGTAAATATCACGATAAATTGTTTTTTTATTGTTTAAAATGATAGAAATATTTAAAAACACGTCATTAAACTTTTTTTTGAGCAAAAAAAAAATTTTTTAGTATTAACAACTTGCAACTGTTTTAATGAGTCTATAATTTTTTTTTCCTCTCAATGTATCAATGTAAACAATTGGAACTGAATTCCTGACACCTGATGGAATTTTTTTCGACTGTGCGTCATGAATATTCAACTTGAGAGGTTTTAAGAGGGAGTAAAAAAACAGAAAGAATTTTAATCACGCGATTGATCGATTATATTACTTTAAACACGTGTGAGCGAAAGTTTTAAAGGTGATTGCACGATTCTTTGACCCTTTTCTACTCGTGATCTTGTTGTAGGCATATATAAACACGAGGCTCGTGCTGATAGCAATTTTTACCTAGACCTGTACATGAAAATGTTGACATGCTGCGATTGAATTTATGACGGTATATAAGTCTTAGAAATTCGCGTAATTGAATGAGAGTTGAAGTTTTCTTTCACTGAATTGCTTCCATGCAAATGTATTATTGTCTCCTGCATCTCCTGCCACATGTGCAGCTCACGTTACAACTTCATTATAGAAACTTTCTTCGTTATTTATTTATGTCTTCGTGGCTTTTAGAAATGGTTACATGCATGTATAGCTATTTATCAACTAGTCAACTTGAGAATGATGCTATCAGCTGGCATTACAGGTGGCGATTACTGATAAAATTCTTCTGATATAAATTTTCCTGTTACAAATGTGAGATGTTGCTGAGATTTATATCAATTTTTTTCTCAGTTTTGTCATACTGTCTTTAAAATAAGGGAAAATTTCTCTGATTTTTTTTACATTTTTTTTTATTCTTACGAAAACTTTTGAAATATGTAAATATTTAGTAAAAAAAAATTTTTTAACAGGTCGATATTTTGATTATTTTCGGTTGTAAAAATTTATCACAATTTTTTAACATATAGCTTTTGAGTAAAGAAATATTTTTATATGTTGAAAAAATTACTTTGTGATATTATTTCTAAATAAAAATATGTAAAAAGAATTATATAAAAAATATGTAAACAATTTTTTCCTTTTATTTAATTAAAAAAAATTAAAAATACTTGATATGAATTGATTGAAAAATCGGTTTTTGTTGTTAAAAAAGTTCTTTCTAATTTTTTAACATGTATTTTAAGAAGGGAATTGATTTTTAATAATTTTTCCAACTAAAAATAAATAAAAACAAGCATAAAAAAAGTTTGAAAAATTTTTTTTGCCGTGTTCAGTAAACAAAAAAAAAATAAAAGTAGAAAATATACTTTAATTGATTGAAGAAAAAGTTTTTTTTTTGTTAAAAAATTTTTATTTACAATTTTCTAACGTGGCTTTTGAGAAAGGAACTACTTATTAGACATCTCAAAAATTATTTGTATTTTTAAAAAATTCAAAATATGTAAAAACAAGCATAAAAAATAAAAAAAAAAAATACTAGAATTTTTTTTAATCGTTCTTTGAGAAAAGCAACCGTTTTTTAAGGATCAAAAAATTGCTTATGAAATTTTATTCAAACAAAAAAATGTGAAATCATGCATAAAAAAAAATCGTACAATTTCCTACGACAAAAATTCGTTTTTTTTTTTCTGCAGATTCTCACAGAGCTCTGTAAATATCCAACTAAAAAAGGATGAAAAAAATGTTCTCATGTAAGCACGTGGAAATTTTTTGGTTTTTCGTATTTTTTTCGTTTATTTGTTTCTGTTTGCTCTGTAGATTGTCCTAATTCAGCTTGTCTGAGTCATTTGTAATATTTACAGAAAAAAATGCTTCTCAAGAAATTTCCTGGTATTAAATTTTTATTTCTTTATTGATGTAGTGTTTTTTTATTGATAAATTGATACAATTTTAATTTGAAAAAATTTTTTGTTCTAGTTGTATACTGCGATTACACGGCTTCCGGCAGATCACTGCATTTTCTCGAAGAATACATAACAAAAGAGGTGCTGCCATGTTTAGGGGACACTCGTGCCTCGACATCCATTTGCAGTCTCCAATCATCGTTATTCAGGTGTGTATAAATGCGTACCTATAGCAGCACGTGTACGCCCGAAATTCCATATCATCAAAAAACATATTTTCGTCGTGAACCTTGATGTTTTTGTGGTCCAAGTCGTGCCAGCTGAGCCGAGGTCAGCGTCTTTTATTTCAATCTGTCATTCGATCAAGTATTAAATAGTGGAAAATAAAATTCCAAAGGTCAGAAAAATCGAATTCTCAAAAAAATTCGAGTTCCAATGCGAAAGTGTTTCTTGTAAATAAAATTCCGTAGTTTTTTTATACGCGCCTTAAAAATACATATTTTTTTGAGAAATTAATTCCAGTTCCTAGGAAAAATTCGTGATTGTGATAAAGGCAGTTCTGAAGTGGGTTCGACACGTATATTATGGGCTGACGCGTTCACAAACCAAACGCCCGGCCGATCGCTCGATGTAGGCCAACGGAACCCACCGCACGTTATAGTCGCTCTTCTCTCGGCTCTGCCATACCACACTCTGTCCCAGATCAATATCCAACTCCTCCGACTGCCAGGCGCGCGAGCCAAAGCTTCGCAGAATCATTCTGGGTGAAAAAAAACCTCACATTTTCATCTCCGCGCGGACGATTGATTGTTGTGTTTGCGAGTTCTCGCGGGCTTTCTCCGCAGTTTTTTTTTTTTTCATTCTTGGTGATTCGATCGAAAGTCACGCGTTTAGATAATTCGTTTATATACAATATACCTATATGACTGTCTACACGTTCACGACATGACTCTAATATTTCGCGATAGTTCTATCAGCAAACTCAACGAGCGGAACTGAGGGTTACTCGATTAAATTTTACTCTCGCTCAGTATTTGTAAACAAGTTTTTTTTTTTCAGTTATCGGGTCAGGTTGAAACGTAGAACAGTGGACTTTTAATCTTTGGAAAATTAGATTATTTTTTAAACCTAGTATGGAAATTTGTATATTTTAAGTTTTTTTTTTTTTTTCATTTTTTTTAAGAAAAATCAAAATTTTTCGGCAAATATAAATAAAAAAAAAATATTTAAAACTATTATTTCTTATGTTTAATAGTTTTACTGATGAAAAAAATTTATTTATAAAATGGAAATCAGTTATTTTATAGAAAAAAAAATTTTTTTTACGAATTTAATAACAAATTTCGATTTTTTTGATTGCCGAAAAAATTAAAAAATTAAAAACTTTGTGCCGTTGGTTATTTTTTTTTTGTCGAAAAATATTTTTTTTTTTTTCAACTGTTAAAAATGGTCAGTGTGGAATTTTTTTTTGCAAAAAATAAAATTGATTCTATAAAATCATTATAAAAAAATTAATATCGAAATTAATTTACAATTTTCTGCATACATTTGATATCTTTCATGTATACCTAATATTTGATTGTTCTGAAAAATGTAATTAAATTTCAAGATTTCGGAAAAACTTGTCCGAAAAATTTTTTTTTTTAATATATAACTTCGCTGTTAGTTAATTTCTCGATCGTCATTTGTTCTTGTCATTTATTTTTCTGCGAATAAATACTTAAATAAAAATTCGTTTATCACGGAAATCTTTCGTCATTTTATTCATCAGTTCTTCATTGGCTGGCGCATTTGGTCGGTAAAATCAAAAAATTCTCATTTTCAGAAGAGAAATTTTGTTTAAAAAATTACTAGTCAGACTATAGAATTCACATAGGAAATATCCCATTAGCGAGACTAGCCGGATTAGAATGAGTCCTAAAAAATCTAACGAGTGAAACAACTTCAAAAAGTGTATTACCTATTTTTTAAACATTTAAAACGTGTAAAAAATTATATTTCCAACGTATTCTCCAAAAACCTTAATTATGATAATTTATTGAACTATTAAAAAAATTAATTTCATTATTTAAAACACTATATTTACTGTGCAAAAATAAGAAATAATTTCAAAAATTTCATAATGAGTTTTCATAAACATCTACAAAAAAACCCATAAATTACAGACTCTAGTGTGTGTTTTCAGCCTATAAAAAAAAAACCAATTCCATGTAAAAATCACCTAATAGGTATATACCTCTCACAATTTTTAAGATATTTAACATTGTAATTGGCTATTTTCCGTGAAATTACCCAACACTCAAAAGGTCTTTATTGTGAATTGTTTTAGCTTTCATTTGTGTACTCTCATTATAATGGAAAGGGCATTATAGGCAAGCGTATATACCCTATAACGTCAGTGCACGCTCCTTCCGGGAAAGCGTGCATAATTAATTCGCGTTGCGAGACTCGCGTTATTCGTATACATGCAGCAAGGCCAACGACGACGATGTGACCACGTACTAAGCAATAAAACTCGCACGTCAATAAATTCCACAACCTAAAAAAAAAACATCCCACCCCTAAAAACCCAGAAAACCAACATTTTCCCTTGGAAAAAAAATTTCAAACTGGAATAATTAAATAATTATCGCAATATTTCTTACAAATGCGATATATAACTGCACTTGAAAATCATTCTCGCATTATAAATACCACGTGATTATGATTTTAATTAAATGGATTAAGCGATAAGTATAGCAGGACGAGTTTAAATTTATGCAGACGAGTTTTTCCAAAGCGAGAGTGGAACATTGTAATCAATAAAAAAAAATATATTGCGATTGCGAGACAAGTCCGAACGCGTGAGCAGAGGTACTGCAGTAGAAACAGGAAATTCACTCATGCTGACGAGCCTAATGGACTATAAAACATCGAGTGGCGCCTATAAGCTTGAGATAGAAAGTTAGGAAGGAAAGTTTGCACACTGGGTGCATCCCCTCTTCGATCTTGTCCATATTCGCGCATAATACACGTGTAAATATAACTCTCAAGCAGAAAAAAAAATATATCACCGTGAAAATTATCGTCAGAAGTATTAAATTATCAACACCCGTTGCTAATAATACCCATTTAACCAAGTAAATTTGTTTAATGTACGTGGAAGTGTATGAATGGACTGTGCGAAGACCGGAACTCAAACATTAAAGGCTCAAAGATACTAATAGTGCTTTGAAAATAGATTTCCAGAAGTCACCGGATACAATTAGTTGGATATAATACGTTGAAGTTAATAAGAGTGTACAAAAAGTACTAGAAAAAAAAATAGGCTTATAGTTAAAACAGACATTTTTCAACCTTTTCATCTGTTTTTGTTTATTTAAAGTGTATAAAAATTCTGGTAAAATAAAAGCTGGTTATTTCCAGCCTCAATAAAATCGAGAATTTTTTTCCCAGTCAACTGGTACTCTTCGCCTCAAGGTTGTGACAATAATTGGTTGAGTTTTGCAGACAAAGACAGCAAAATCTGGATGTTATAACGAGATGTCTAAAAAGCTTGTCAGTCTTTAAAGTCTATTGAACGCGTGAAAAATTTTAAATTCCACATATCTAAAATTGAATACAAAAAAAAAAACTTCCTAGATCGCTTGAACAGCTGTGCCAGTATACTGTGTCGATATATAGAGAAAAATTATGAAAACAGTGAAGAGAGTTGATACACCCGAGTAAAATATTTCTAAGGTTTTAAATTCGATTTTTTTATAAGAGAAATAATTTTTAACAGCCCTTATGCTGGGTAAAGTTACACCTAAACCTCAAATTTATCGGGAATAATTATGAAATATAGTGTTAAACTTTTTGGTTTACGATAATATTTTTTCTATAGTTAGTTTAGAGTTCCAAAAACACTAGAAAAAATTAGCAACCCCCTAGCGTTGTTTTAAGACTATCGGAAACCCTCTAAACCTCAAATTTATGAGAAATAATGATGAAATATAGTGTTAAATGTTTTGTTTAGCAATAAAATTTTTTCTACACTTGCATTAGTGTCTAAAAAACCCTAAAAAAAATTTTGCAACTTCCTGGTGTCACTTTAAAAATCATCGCACACTCCCAAACCTCAGTTTTATGACAAAAAATTATAAAATATAGTGTTCAATATTTTTTTTCACAATGATATTTTTTTTACAATTAGTTTAGAGTCTGAAAAACATCCAAAAAAATTTACAACCCTCTGGCGTTGTTTTAAAGATTATTAAACACCCTAAAACCTCAAATTTATATGAAACAATTATAAAATATAGTGTTAAATGCTTGACTTAGTAATAAAATTTTTTTCATAGTTGCATTAGAATCTAAAAAGCTCCTAAAAAAATCAGCAACCCCCTGGCATCGTTTTAAACACCATTGCACACCCCTAAACCTCAAATTTATGGGAAATAATTATGAAATATCGCATTAAATGTTTCCCCTCACGATGATATTTTTCTAAAAATTACTTTGTACTCTGAAAACCCCCTAAATTATAAATTTTTTATAATAATTACCAAAAGGGGTGTGCTCTATGGTTTTATCCTATATTTCTTAAATTTTTAGACAATTTCAATTGAATATTGTGGAATTAGCTAGGTTTTTTTTAGTTATCGATGAATATAACATGAGTCCTTCATGTTTGCGTCGACTGAAAAGCTTCTAACTAGTTGGAAATGCCAGGAGAAACGCCCCACGCGAATAAAGGCTTATCTATTCATCTTAACTGCCTATACATATTATACAGCCACCTAAAAATTTCACAATAGCTCACATATATTGCCAGTCGATGTAGTGCTGACAACCTTGGATAGCCCCAGTGAGTTGGTGGCAAATCCCTCGGGCTTTGGACTAAAGATGACAAATAAAAGCTCAAGGTTTGTCATAAAATTCCATCATCCTCGGTAGAATCTATTTTGGATCGTCTCATTCTCAAGGCTCTAGTGTCGTTATCACCCAGATTCGCTGGACAAAGAAGAGTCTAATAACTCGCGATTGGCCACAAGGTGAATTTGTGGTATAAATAATAAATCTCTGTGTGTGTCTGAAAGAACCATCAAGGGATTCTGCGTCCCAGATATTGCAATGCATGGTTACTAGAGCAATAACGGACCGAGCGACTAAATGTCGAGGCAGAGAGGTAAATGCTACTAACGAGTCTAGGCTTTTTGCGGAAGTTATCGCCTGGTACTATCGAAGTCAGTGGGTTTCTCGGGGCGAGTACCGTTCGACCACCATCCCGAGACAGGTCCTGCCATTTAAGGCACCGGCTTGTCTACAAACTTGTAAAAAATCCTAGAGGTTATACTATAAAAAAAAACGGTTATTTTCATGTCTAACCATAAATTTTAAGATAGTTTACAGAAAAAAAAAAAAGAAATTTTAATCTTCCAAATTTTGCTGTTTTCGTGATTTTTTCTTTGTTTTTACTGATAACTCATTAACTAAGCGAAATAATAAAAATTTTTATAAAAGTTAAATTATATTAGAAATAAAATTTTTGATAAAAAAATGTAGAATACTTTTTTTTTGTATTTTATCGGATTTTCGAGATATTTTGAAAAATTAAAATTTTAGAAAATTAATTTTATCTTAAAAACAAATAAAGATACAAAAATATTTATTTAATATTTGTTGTAGGTAATTTAATGTTACGTCATTTAGCTGGAATGATATTTTTCATTATTTCGTGTAGTTACTGAGTTATTGTTGAAAAACCAAAAAATTGTTGAAAACTGTCCGATTTTCAAGGGGTAGACCATTGACAAATTTTTTATTTATATGTTTTGTATTTTCTATCAGCCTGCTAGGGTCACAAATTTACGATTTCTTGGATATTTGTTTTTTTTTTCTAGTGAAATTTTTTGCATAATCGAACAATCGCGTTCTTTATTCGAATTTATGCTTTTTCTATATTGGAAACAGAGTGAAATAAAAGGAGAGCTTGCACTGAGGGAGACCGAGGTCTCTGTTGGAGTCCTGCTTTTATTTTATCCGGAGGAAAATAATAAGTATAGCTTTAACGAACAATATTGTGCTGTGAATGTTACAGGCACGAGGCCAGAGACATCGTACGACACGCAGTTGGGGCCGGGGAGCAGGACGCTGTTCTCTTTACGGGTCATGGTACGGACGACGCTCTGCGCACTTTACTTCGCCATCTTGACCTCCCCCGGAGGCCGACCGTCGTCTTCATCGGTCCGTTTGAGCACCATGCCAACTTGCGACCCTGGCGCGAGCACGGATGCAAGGTTTGTTCATCTTTTCGCCTTATTTTATGCCCAGTTAATATTTTTATTACTTTTCCATATAAACACAAATTTATTTATTTAATTCAATATAAACAATTAGTCCTAACATGACTCACGTAATTATGAGCTGTTAAAACGATACGAAAAAAAAAAAATTTTTTTTAGTGTTTTTGAAAATTCTTTTTTTTATAACATTAAAAAAAATGTCATAGACATTTTGGGTAGACTTATATTTAAACGATGGGATGTTTAAAAGGCGGAAATATTACTTTTCAATCACCTCAAATAAATTGAAAAATTTTTTTTTAATCAAGAAGTAAATAATGAAATATCTTTAAAACTACTGAGTATAAAAATTTTTATCAAGAGACGTTTTTTATAGAGAATTTTATTAGCTACAAAAAAGATTCTTAACAAAATTTATCTAACTCGCATTCTTATTAAGATATTAGTATGTATAAAATTATCATGTTATTTTACATCAAAATATTGTTAAAACTACTGAATATAAAAAATTTTATCAAGATGCCTTTTTTATAGAGAATTTTACTAGCTATAAAAAAGGTTCTTGACAAAACTTGTCTTACTCGCATTCTTATCAAGATATTCGCAGTTAAATAGTTTCCAACTTTTTAAAATCAGAATTAAAAAAAATTGTAGTGTTTTAAAATCAAAATATCTCTAAAACTATTGAAGATAAAGATTTTTCTTAAGAAACTTTTTTTGTAGAAAATTTTATCAGCTATAAAAATGGTCCTTTACAAAATTTTTCAAACTCTCACCCTTATCAAGATATTACCAATTGAAACATTTACAATTTTTTTAACAATACACCTTTTTCGTTTTAAACACACGATATGTGTATAAAAAAATTTTTTATCCCTAAAATCATCTCTAAATACATTATTACCATACAAAAACGACCGGAAAAAAATTTTAAATCAAGTTTTCAACTGTTTAGTCATTTGAAAAATCGACAGTTTTATCGCCAAAAATAGTATATACACTAAAATTTTAGAGTTTAAAATATTTAAGTATAAAATTGTAGGTCATTGATATGGTTGGTAACTCGTTAGTAAAAGTCAAAGTCCTATGGATGATTGCCAAGAGTTTTTCGTATTTAAATTTCGACTGTGCTTGATTCCCGGCCAATGCGATGACAGCAAACACACGACTTGAGTTAGCTTGGCGTGCAACCAAGAGCTGCATGCTTTCATGCTGGACATAGAGCGTAGCAAAGTCGGGATAAATAGTCGAGTAATGAATCTGAACTTAATACCCGAGTATTTTTTCAATTTCCACCGAGAGATAATGGGCGTGGAATTGGCGAAGAATTTTTTCTCAGTCGACAATAAGAGCGATTGCGACCGTGAGCAGGCGAAAGTGTTTGGATGTAACCAACGGAAACTAGAAAATACATTATCGATTTATCCCTGATGGACCATTATTTACTAGAACAAACTAGACTCATCAACGTTGCACAATCTCTGCCAATAAATTTCTTGTGCAACTGTAAGACCATAATTTAGCACGACACACCATGCTATTATACACGAGACTCCTTTCACTTTTTCTCTGCAGTTTGTGCTCAATTATCCCACCGTTATCCTTTCAGCTGGTGCGAATAACTGAGACAAAGGAGGGCTTCTTGGATCTCAATGATCTTGAGAATAAACTCATTGAGGAGAGGACACCAGGCGTGACAATGGTCGGCTGCTTCAGTGCTGCCAGTTGTATCACTGGTGTTTTGGCTGATGACGTCGCTACTACGCTTCTTCTTCGCCAATATGGTGCACTCAGTGTGTGGGACTATACTTCTGCTGGTGAGTTTTTTTAAGATCGAGATGAATTTCATTCTTAATCAAAAAATTAATAAATAAAAAATTCGATTATTAAACTTGTCGACAGTTAAATATTTGTTTATACACTTATATGACAGATATTTGGTGGGTCACATTCATTTGACATTGCTAAGACAAATGAAATTTTTTATTATCACAATTAAACTGTTAGAATTGGTTGGAAAAAATTTTATCTTGTTTTTTTTTTTTGTATTGATAATGAAAATTGTGGAAAAAATAGTCAAAATAGTGCTCAAAAATTTTTTTTCTACATATTTCATTGGGAAATTTATTTTTTTGAAATTTTTGAAAGGATTTAAATTCTTAAAAAACAAAAAAAAAATCAAAAAACGAAAAAAAAAAAAAATTTTTTTATACCAAAATAACATTAATATTAAAAATATCACAAATTAATTATATTTTCTAAAAATAACATCTGAAATCATTTGCAAAAAAAAAAAAAATAATAAATAACTTTTGCTGATGTCAAATTTACATAAAAAAAATCCACAAAAAATTAAATTCTACGTTTCTCTGTAATAATAAAAAAAAAAATTTATAGCATCATTTGATATTTTTTTAAGGACATTTAATGTTATTTCCGGTTTGCCTACATTTAATACCACGCATATTGTCGATTTGCAAAATTAGCATAAACAACAAAAACCGGAGAGAAATATTTTTAAATAAAATTTTTGAAGGTATACAAAATAAATATATCGATGACGAGAGTAAAACTAATAAAAAAAAAAATTTCCAGCGCCATTTATCCAGATGAATATGAATCCTCGACTGCCAGGAGTGGGCGAGACATCAGTGCACAAGGATGCGATGATATTCAGCGGGCACAAGTTCATAGGAGGTGCCCAATCGCCAGGTGTACTTGTCGTCAAGAGGTCACTGCTAAAGGATGACGTGGTGAACCAGGACATGCGAGATTCGCATCATTATCTGCACGATGCCGAGCTACGCGAGGAGAGTGGCACAGCGTGTGTTGCCGAGTCTATACGATGTGGCTTGGCAATTCAACTGAAGGAGAATGTAACGAGTCCGACAATCGTAGCGCGTCAGGACAAAATCTGCAAGTAAGATTCGAAAGCAAAGGCGTGAAAAAAACACATATTTTTTTTTCTCATCATAAATTAAAGCAGGAGAGAAAGTTTATCAGAATATGTAAACACTCGAGTAATTTTCGAGTGTCTAGATAATTTTTAAATAACAATTATATCACGCGACGACTTGTCTATAACTCCAATGTGATGTACTTTGTCACAAATGCCTCGCACTATCTTATCACGGAGATTATATTCGATAACTCGATATAAATGCCAACTAATCCACGTGATGCAAGTTTGTTCGTATAAAAATTTCAACGAGCACTTCAAGTATCGTTTCTGGCCTCGACCCTGAAAAGAAAATACATCGTATTAATGCTAAAAACATCGTTAAAACACTAATAAAAAATGTCTGGGGTCTTAAAAAAATTTTTTCAAGTCAATTAATCGCGATGTTCAACCATAAAACGATTTTAAAAAAATTATTTTCGTCATAGCAGTAGGAAATAGAGTCATTTTCTCCCTTTTTCCGGGAGAAAAACAACTTTTTTTTTGTTTTGCCGAGCGAGAGAAAAAGTATCAGAAACTCCCTAGAGCTTTAATTTATTATAATAATAAGAAAATAAACCTTGGGAAATAAATAGAGTCATTTTTATGTTTTTAGCGAGGGTTAAAAAGGGTAATTTGAGGGAGAAATAATTGTTTTTTTTTTTTTTATAAAAAAAGGCATTTTTCCGATGTTTTTCAATCATTTTTAAGGTAAATGACATCGAAATTTCCCTTAAATTTTGACTTTAATTATTTTTTTATTGACGCATATCGTGGGAGTGTTCAATATTTCAACTATGCGGATGTCGAAATGGATTTTTAATTTATTTTTAATGTAATTTCATTTTTATTATTGAAGTTTAATCAATAAATATCGCTTCATTTCCTCTCGCTAATGACGAAAAATAGTCCTATGCTCACCTCGGGTTGAAAAATCTGTCATTTCTATCCTCGCTGTTAAAAAATATACTATTAAAATCAATTAATAGTTTAATTTCATGTTGATAAATTTTTTCAAACCAATGAAAAAGTCGTGGAAAATTTTAAAAATAATCCAAGATTGATATTATTCGATAATAAATCGTTTTTATCGTCATTACTAAATAATCTCGAGATTTGCATGAAGAATTTATCTCGGCAACTCAAAGAAAATAACTCGAATAGACTGACACAATTGTAGCCTCGAATAACTGCAGGTGTTGGTCGTAAATAATGCGAAAAAAAAACACAAGAACAAACGTCCTTCACAACAATGTCCAGGATTTAAAAGCAAAGATGACATAACAAGTATAAATGTACTTCAACTGTATTTTTCCTTTGCAGACAAGTATTGGCGCACGTAAGGACAATACCTGAGCTGATTCTTCTGGGAAGTGGTTCCTCCAATGTCAAGAGACTCCCAGTATTTTCATTCATGGTCCGACATCCCAGAGGCACGTTTCTCCATCACAACTTCGTGTGCGCCATCCTCAACGACGTATTTGGAATACAAGCAAGAGGTGGATGCGCATGTGCCGGTCGATACGCCCACGATCTCATGGGAATTGACACTGACCTTGCCAGAAAATACGAGGCCGTGTTGGTAGAAAGGTAAACAATCCAGGGCACGACCTAGAAACCAAAAAGAAAAAATTCTCTCCACACCCATAAAACTTCCTCCACTAAAAATACCGCACCTTTTTTTTCAGAGATTCAAATTCACACCGAGGTGAATCAGACGCAGAAGTTCTTCGCCCAGGCTTCGCTCGAATATGCCTGCCCTACTTCATGTCCGAGGCCGAGTTGGCATTCGTCCTGGAGGCCTTAAAAATGGTCGCGACCGAGGGCTGGAAGCTGCTGCCACAGTACGTGCTGAACCAGGAAACGGGCGAGTGGAGGCACCACACAAACAGCGTGTTCAAAGAGCGCAAATGGCTGGGGGCCATCAGATACACAGACGGGAAAATGGTGGCATCAGAGCGCCGCGTGTCCGGAGCGGGTGTGGCATTTCCTCAAAGCTACAGCGACTGCCTGCAAACAGCGCGAAATATTTTCAACCGCGCGCGAAAAATGGCTCACAGGTATCCGCTACAAATCGACCGAAGCGTGTCCTTCAGCGAGGAGGGTGAATGCCTGCGCTGGTTCATCCTCCCGGGTGAGGCGCAGGACCTGTTGCTGAGCAACTCGCAGAACGTCAAGCACACACTACCGTTCGACCCGACCAAAAGGCGGAATCAACGATCGGACTCTGCGAGCACGATTCGCCGGCTAAACAGCGACATCCCGCGCAGCAGGAATGTCCTAACGTCGGTTCAATCGTCCCCGCGTCACCACAGCCTCCCGGCACTGCCACTGGACCCGCCTGTACCCGGAAAGGACGACGCGGCGGCAGTTGAAGACGGACCTCTGTGGAAAAACCCAAAAATCATCGAACAACTGTCTTGTCCCGGGTACTGCGAGGCTTCCTCCAGGCCCGAGACACCCTCACCACCGGTAAAATTCGCTCTTGGCGAGGCTGTGACGTCGTCGACGATCCTGGGCACGACCCCGGCCGGCGCGCGGCTCATGGCCGGCGAGGGACACGTCCACCGAAGCCGCAGCAGGTGCAACTCGCTTGGCAGCAGCGCCGGGAGCAAAACCCTGCCCGTACCCATCCCCCAGACAATTCCCAACGCGGGATCGACGGGCACTTCTCCGCGATTCTACCGCCAGTGTCACTGCAGTCGCGTTGGCTCGTGTTCCCTCGACCACGACGTGTCTGTCGACAGTCCGACAAAGTCGCCAGGCTCGTCAGCAACGTCCTCACCCACTTCTTCGTCCTCTCCATCGCCGCATCTGTACCCTACGATAAACTCCCTGCAGGGCCATCACCACCACCACCACCACCACCATCACTTGAGTCAGTGCGAGGCGTCGCCCAAGCTCGGCCGATGCTCGCCCGTACTTTCCAGCTTCAGCCAGAGCTCCGAGGACGACCTGCGCGCATACTTGAAGGAGGTAACGAAGGAACTGGCGACGGAAATCAAATCCGAGATTCGGGAAGTCATCTCCAAGGTTGACGACGTTCTCTCCGAGAGCAACGCGTCGGACAACGGAACGCCGCAGCACCACTACGCGCAGAGAACGTCCAGCGGTGAGAAGACACAGCGAGATGACTCATTCTCCGCGAGTGAGATTGCAGAGTACTTGATGGAATTTTCCAAGGAGATGGCGAGCGAAGTCAAGTCTGAGATTCGCGGCATGGTGAATCAAGTTGACGGTCTCGGCCGGTTCTCACCGGATCTGCAGTCCTCCCGCGGCTCCACGGGCTACGGAACTCCCGAGCACCGACTGCCCTTGTCGCCGCAAGCCGGACACAAAATCACCAAGACTAAAGTCATCGATCTGCAGCAGCACGAGAGCAAAATGTCGAGCGAGTGTTCCTCCGACGAGACGGTGATCTACGTGGTCGGGCCAAAAACCATTGACGCGAGTCACGAGCGCTCAAAGACGTCCGACGAGGAGGAGGATCCGTCGGGCAAGGAGTCGGCCAAGAGCGTCGTCGAGAAGGCCACTGCCACTGGAGTGAAGACCCTGCCGGCCATTTACTCGGCTGTCAACTCGGTCAGCTCGCAGGACAGTGGGATTAACTTGTCGTTCAATGAGAGCGACATCAGGCCGGTTGAAATTGGACGCAGCAGCAGCAACAGCGGCAGCAGCAGCGCCGAGTCTTGCGGGCTGGTCGGGAGCAGCAAGAAGGCCAAGGTCTCAAGCACTCGGAGACGGGGGAGGATTGAAACCCTCGTGGATGACCTGTCCGGCGACGATTACAGTCAACTGCTCCGCGAGGAGGACGCGCTCTCGTCGGAGAGTGAATACGACGACGCGACGAAACTCACGCTGGCCACGGACGAGTCCGGTCTCCCGTGGCAGAGTCCCTCCAAACAGGTCTGGAAGCCGACGATGGAAGCTATCCACGAATTCGACATGATCCGAGACAAGGATCGAGTGCTAATCTGCCTCCCTGCCTCCACCATGGGCATCGCGACGACCACGGGAGTTCACTCGCTCGCTCTTCTGCACACTCTGCACCAGTACCAGCTCTTTGCACGGTCAAAAAACCTCGAGTTCGAGCTCGGAGTGGTCACCATTGATGCCACGTCCGCTTTCGATCCCATGGAAACTATGGCCTATTTGAAGGCACTCCAAGTTCCATACTTTTACGAGGAGGCCGAGGAACAGACGGCTCTCATTGAATCCAGCTCGACGACTCCCGACTCGCCTGAGTCAGAGGCTCGAGAATTTTGCAATGTTTGCGGACACACTGGTGACTTGAGAACGAGGCTGTACTCGGTCGCAAAACGATACGGCTACAATGTTCTTGCTCTCGGTCAACACTTGGACGATTTGGCCGAAGGGTTTTTATCCTCGCTTTTCTACACGGGAAAATTGAAGACTATGAAGGCGCATTATTATATTAAGGACTACGATCTCAGAGTGACGCGACCGTTTATCTACGTGCGTGATCGCGCACTCAGGCAGTTTGCTGACGAGAAGAAACTCCCGGCTTTTCAGCTGTCGTGTGGCGGCTGTGAGGACGCTGCGCTGCAGAAGCTTCAGAGAAGCAAGGATATTATGGTTCAGCAGGAAAAAGCTTATCCCAGACTCTATTGGTCACTCAGGAGTGCTCTCAAGCCGCTGATTCTCGCTCGAGGTCTTGCTGTCCAGGGCAATCACCAGAGACGACACAGGCTTAAGCCCAAAACTAGTCCTTCTCATCCAACGACTTTACTCACGACGTCCCTCGAAATGGCCGACAGCGAGACCGATGGAGAACCGGTTCTCTAGGATAAGCTTTTTCCTCAATCCTACGATACAGTCGGCAAATACCAACGGCTGATTTAGGGTTGATGGGATTAATTGGGAAATTGTGGCTGTAGTTTTGAGAGGTCTTGAATTATTGGACAGAGCTTTTGCGCATAACAGACGCATTTTTGTTTGTTTTTTTTTTTTTTTTGTCGACAAATGTGAAAAACTCTCGTTTTAAGTCTTGTTTAAAGACTAAAACTTTTTTTTTCTCATAGTTTTTCTCTTTTGTCGATAGAATTATGTGATGAACTTGATAAATCGTATGATCAAATGTTGTTTGTTGGTAGAAAAAAATTGCGCTTTCACTGTTTCTCTTATTTATCGATTGTTAAACTGTAATAATAAGAGTTAACAAAGTGATGACGCTGGAATTATTACGGGTTTATTGTTTTTTTTTGTCTCAACTGTTCTTTAACGAACTGTAAACTCGGGATTTTTTTTGTTTTTTTATACGGTTATGACTTGACAACGTTAAATCCAGCCTCAAGCACCTGTACTTAGAGCACAGCCGGAATTGTTATGTATACTGCCTGATTGGGATTTTTTTTTTGTGGGATATAAATTTATTTCTGGTTTTGTGCTGTAGCAAATTCTGAATAATGAAATATTAATATGATTAAATTCATTCTTCAGAAATTTTTTCTACACCCATTTGAACGTGTTGACAAGCGTGTTTTATAGATGCGCTCTTAATTGTTTTTTAAAAAAATGCAGTCTAAATATTCATTGGATAGAAGTGCGTTGCATTATGTGCTTAGAAATTTACGTCAGATATTATATATGTGTATAATGTCAATGACAAGATGGACGGTAAGGACAAAAAAGTAGACAAATAGAATTTATAAAAAAAAAAACTTGAAAATCAGGAGGAAAAAAAAATTGTTTATGGTTCTTGTTCGAAGTTATACGAGTTTATATACATTTTTTTTTATTTACTATATGACGTGTCGATATGTTTATTTTTTATTTGTATATAATAATGTTTAAGAAATGGAAAAGACACGTCGAAACATTTGTCTATTTTCTCATGTCGTTCCCGACCATCTTCATTTATGTCTCACTGTGTAATTAAAAAATTACAAATGAAAAAAATTAATATGTATAAAAAATATAAAATATATATTCTGTCACGTGCGAAAGGACAAATAAAAATTGGCAATTTTTCAAACTTGAAAAATATTGTGAGACTGCCTTGAAGACTTATAAGACAAATTATTGAAATAATATTTCAATAAATAATAATTTGTTTAAACTGTCAGACAAAATAATTGTAAATTAAAATATATTGTGCTGTTTAGAGTTGAATGCTCGAAAGAAAAAAAAAAAAAAAATATGTAGACCTTGAAAATATAAAAAAAAAATTTTAATTAAAAAAAAAAGATGAAAAAGCGGTGAATTTTAATAATGGAAAAATTTCTTTGTGAATTCGCTATTTTTTGTAAGAGTTGATGACTATATTTCGATTTTTTTTTGCATATGCGTGTAAGCATTCACTGCAATCATTTTGCAACTGAAGGACCTGAAATAGAAAATTTTTTTTTCTTGTTTCTCATTATTGTTGACAAAAAAAAAAAAAGAGAAATAATGAAAACCACGAGTGAACAAGAAATATTAATTAATCACATCGAGCACGTCCAGAGGCACAATTTACATAAATTATATCGAAATAAATAATTATCTATATTTTCAGAAAGTTCCGAGAATGCATTGTTATATATTGTAAAGATCTGTAAGTTTATTTATCGCTAATAAAAAAAGAATATCTTAAATAAATGTTATTAAATTTATAACGTCTTAATTTCTAAATTCCTTTTTTTTTTATTGAAATCTATATTCGGGGTTGGCGTCTCAGCCATTCACAATAATTACATGAAATCTGAACCATTTGAGGTAGAATTTCACGTATAGTTTCGTTTAGGGTATTTTTTAAAAGGATTCAATACATAATACCCATAAAACTGATAATTATAATAATTATATTTCGATGATTCTAATCTCCGCGCCTTTTTAATACGCCATTTGTTGAGATTTTTTTTTTTAAATCAAGTTGAACATAGGCATAAGTCTTTTGTTTTTGTCCATGTGTCGATCGAATTTAAAGGGCTAAGATAGGATTAAGATTTAGGGGAAAATAGAGCATTATTTCGGCGAAATAGTCATGCAATTCAGTATTAAATGTTTTGCTTAGCCACGATATTTTTCCTACAGTTAGTTTATAGTTCTAAAAACCCCCAAAAAAATCCACAACCCTCTAGCGTCGTTTTGAAGATCATCGCACACTCTCAAACCTCAAATTTATGGGAAATAATTATGAAATATAGTGTTAAATATTTTGATACACGATGATAATTTCCCTTTAGTTAGGGTAGAGTCCAAAAAACACCCCCAATAATTTGCAAGCCCCTACAGTTATATCTTCAGATTGAAACGCCTGACAAAACATCAAAATCCACTAAAATATTATTTTTTTTTTCATTTTGTTTTTTCGATATTCTAATAGTTAGTTATTAAACAAATGTCTTGCTGACACCCCGTTGTGATAAACTATTACATAAACTCAATAAATCCATGTGATATTTATTTTGTTGAGTATTTATTTACATATAATATTTATTTAATTAATAGGGCCAGCTAATAATTAAATAAATTAGGAACTTATTGGAAAAAAAATTCAACGATATATTTTTTTATATTTTTGTATTGATTTATTTGAATTTTTAAAATATTTTGAAACATTGCGTAAATTAGCTGTTTTTTTTTTGTTAGCGTAAAACAGTGAAATGTCTTTAAAATCCACAAGATAAATTTTTTGAGGTTCATCGTAATTGATATTTATATTATAATTTGTATAATTCTTAATTATTAAATATTATATTAATATTATTATTACAACTTTAATTGTAAAATCAGAATTTCCGATAAAAATTCATGAGATGAGAGAAAAAATCGATAATTTTTTTGTCATTGCAGAGAAAAATTTGAGTTTATATGGATTGAAAATTTTAGCTGTTAATTAATTAATTTTTCTATATAGAAACAATCGATGCAACTATTAATAAGGATTTTGGATAAAAAAAATTTTTTTTTTTCAGTTTACGTATTTTCACTCTCGAGATAATAAATCTATCGATGGGAAAAAAATATACATACACACACTCACACATACAAAAAATTAATTTCGAAGCTACAAATATATAATTGATAATATTTTTCAATCCGATAAAGCGTTAAAATGACTTATTTATAATTCCATCAGGAAAACTGATAAAATTGTATAAATAATAGTTATCTCACGCTTTTTACTCTACTGACGGAAATATAAATTCGAAAATATATTCAACACACATCCACTTCGAGTAACATTACATCAAATATCAAGAAGCAAATTTGGATATGTAGTTATTTATTATTTCGCGTATCTAAAGCCAAAAAACACATATAGACAAATAGTCAAGAACATTTTAATTGCTAATATCTGGGGTAAGGAGGTTAGTTAGACATTTTTTGTTAAGAACCTTTTTTATAGAACTTTAAATTTTCTTTAAAAAAGATATCTTGAAAAAAATCTCTATTTTCTGTAGTTTAAAAGATATTTCGATTTAAAACCGCAAAATAATTTTTCACATACGCTATTTTGCCTTCAGACACGCGATTTACTTATTTAATGATTTATTTTCAAAGATCACACTCATATGAGAAATCTTTTGTAAGAAAAATTTTTATTTTATCATCAAAAACAAAAAAACAGTCGAAAATTTTTTTTTTTTTTTCAATTGTCAAATATAAAAAAAAATTATGATTTTGGTATTATTATAAAAAATCTGTATTGTGAATTATTTCAATGGTATCTAAAATATAAAACTTTTTTAATGTTGAACAACAACAAAAAATCATTTTTTTTGTGATAATTATTAATAAATTGTTAATTTATAATATTTATTTACAAAAAATTGTAGTTTTCTAAATAAGAACAATTTTAAATTATGAAAAATTGGAATTTTTTTAGTCTAAAAAATTAATTAATAAAAATTTTCAATCAAAAATTCAAATTTTTAACATAAAGATTTTAAGATAAATTTTATCATTCAATATTCATGATAAAATTACAATTGAAAATTTTGCCAGTGTGTACAGCAGAATTTTATAATATTTTCTATATATACGACTCTCTCAGTGAGATTACAATCAGCGCGCCCTAGAAAATCATTCTTTCATTGACACAGAGAGCTTTAAAATCCCGCAGTCGTCCAATACTCATCTTGCTTGATTATAAATACCCAGAAAATTCGTCGTATTGTTTTCAGTTAATGCATCGAACACAGCTCGAGCGTGTGTAACTCTAAGAATAATGAAAAAGCGCGCGCACAAACAGTAAAATGTACATAATACATATACAATATACACATATAGTCGTATTTAAAACGCCCCGTAATTATTCAATGCATCATTATGACCAGCAATTATTATAATGACATAAAATCGAGCAGTGATAATAATTGATAAAATTGTATTTCCATAAAATCCATAGTTAATTGTTATTTTTTCGTGATTTTTTTGTTCCTTTATTATGAATTAAATTTTTACTTAATTTTCTATCTATAGCGAAAAAGAGAAAATATTTTCAAGTGAAAAGAGTGCGGTTTTATTTTAAAATGGCGACTGTGGCGGTTCGTCATCCTCATCATCCTCTTCCTCATCAGTTCCAGGATCCACGAGAGAACGAGCAAACTCTGTGAGCAAAAAAACTTTCTACAGATCCTTCTTTGTCTACTTATCTCCTCATGATAATTCACTTGAGCAACTTAATCATTAAAACAGTCAAAATCCAGAGTCGATTGAGGGAAAGCAAAGCTTCTGAACAATAAATTTGTGGATCAATGGATTTTCTCAGCAGCGATAAGCCGTTGAAAATGACAAAGAGGAAAAAAAAAATTGTTTTTTTCGTCAAAAACAATTAAATCCAATTTAATTTGACTTTAGTTAACTATTAACTAAAGTAGCAAGGATTGAAAAACAAGGAGTAACTTAAAATTAATGGACAAAAGTTTATTTTCTATGAAAATCCTTACCGTAAAAATCGATTCGACCATCTCCATCCTCATCGACTTCTTTAATCATGTCGTCGACTGAAACAAAAAAATCGCGTCGTACAATCAGACATTGTTTGTGAAAGAATTTCAAGTGTATTAGTTTATTCTATTGAATTGTGGGGTGCAAGTTAAAATGGAAAATGAGTGTTAGACTTGGGAATAAAATTATTAGAATGCGGTGAAATTTTAAATGAATTTTTTTGTTCCTGTGAATAAAATATGGATAAGAATCGAGGAATAATCTAGTGCACATTTTCTGAGGGAAACTTGCGGTAGTGTGTGTGTGTGTGATAAGGACTTGAAGAGGGGAAAAAAGTACATTTGATCCATTAACACACGTGGTTCTACTGCAATAATTTAAAAATTATCTCATGCTCATTATTTCCTGTGAGGATGTGTCAGTGCGATGCTTTTTAGGTAGATTTCATAAATCTAACTATTGCATTTGTCCTCATGGTGGAATTTTCACCTCAATTTATCATTATATGTTCTAATTAGTCGATTAGAGTACAAAAATAGTAGTGGTCAAAAAATGTATATATATAACCCCAGCTTATCGTCACGATAGCTACCAAAGCAACCAACTGATCTTTATGAAATTTTATACACTTATTATTTGGGTCACTACCTTGAACGAGTTCAAATTTAAGCAATATCAGTCAATTAGTTTAGAAATGGTGACCATTTAAAATTTCGTTAAAAACGCTATTATCGTGACTTCTTTTCGGAATAGCTTGCGAATGATAACAAATCATTTTTTAGAGTAGCATCTGGTAGCTTACGAAATTATCTGTGAAATGACCTACTACATTTTTATTTTTCTGCATTTTTAATCGTTTTTGATGTAGATTAAACCAATACAAATGACATCTCGGGTGAGGCTGAATGACATGATGATGTTTTTGATTTTATAGGGGTGTTCCACCCGCGTGAAATTTGAAAAATTTATTAATTAGGACAATAAATAGTTAAAAATGATTGGAGGACCTATCCACACGCCGTGGACAGTCGAATATGGCAGCAGAATTTTTTTATAGTGATTTTAATTGATTTTCTATTTTTTAGGGGTGTTCCACCCGC
>MVJL01004619.1:0-22021 GCA_002156465.1 Macrocentrus cingulum
TGCGCCCTCTTCAATTATAAACATGTTTTCCGTACGATTTTATCATCATTCTACTTGACATTTGCTTGATTAATATTCTTATCTACCTTTTCAATTCCCCTAATTGTGAAATGAAGTCTTTAGTCATTCAGTCGCTGCTAAAACCGGCGCAAAAACGCAGCTGTGGCAACGGAGACTTTGAATTTTCTTCAGATAGTAATCAACTAATAGGATCCCTGATAAGTTCCGGATCAATGGCTGGAGGAACATTCGTCGTGTGTGATGTGGTCGGTGCCTGCGGAAAATTGCAACTGCGGATGGGAAAATTCAGTAAGTTAAAAAATTTTTCATGATCTTTATGGCAAGATATAATTTTAAATTGATTAAATAAATCTAAAGTCGAGAATTTACGGTGGAGAAAACACTGGAGCTTATGAATTTCCCATGATGTCGGCAATTTTTGCCATCAACAACGTATATTTAGGTTCGGCGTAGCTGAACGTATGTTTTGTCATCCAATTTTAATAATCACCTGCAATATATCAATCACAACATCATTTTTCACAAATTTCCAGATAAAATCGTGTGTTACTACACAAATTGGGCAGTGTATCGTCCAGCACTGGGTCCAAGATTGTGTTATTGATTAATGAAATAGGTTTATACGTACTATCATTGAAACTATGTTACTACACAAATTGGGCAGTGTATCGTCCAGCACTGGGTCCAAGATTGTGTTATTGATTAATGAAATAGGTTTATACGTACTATCATTGAAACTTCATACCTGCGTAACATTATACAATTCATTGGGATAAATTTTCCGACCCTGCATCGATTAAGTTCGCCTCCCTGGAAACTATCGTTCGATATCCTAATATTAATTGGTTATTGACTCAGTAATATAACACACATTATATTTTTCGCAGTTTTAATTGGAATAATGTTACTTGCTTTTATTCATACAAACAGTTTTCAAGGTACTTATACAAATTTATTAAGAAAATTTACCTGAAAAATGGAAATGTTTTTTTTTTAAAGCAATTTGTTATTTACAGAGTCGTTAAGCTCGTTTGAATGCACAAAGTATAAACTTTTTAATGAATTACTATTTTTTTCTATTTCTAATTAACGTACTTCGTTTTTGTCGTCGCTAAGTTATATCAAATAATCAAACATGAAAAAGAAAATAAAAAGAAAATGAGAGATATTTTTTTAACTCGATCACATCTCCCACTTGCTCAGACCATTTAAATTTTTTTCCGTTTTTCATTATTATGAATTTATGGATAGCCAAACTATCGCTTTCACGACCGTTTTCCCGTTCCTTACGCACAATTTTCCAGACATAATGCTGGATATCTCGCTCGCGTTCTGTTAAATCGTTATTAATAAATATTGGAATATTTTAAAGCAAATATCGATTTAACAGTAGTTCTTTCTTTACTCTTGCGTTCGGCAATTTCATAACGATTAACCCGTTTTTTAGAAAATTTAATTGCTCAAAATCAGTTTCGTCCATTCTTACGATATCCGGGATTTTCTTTATAGCCGTGACCTCGTCGAAGATCAGTGGATTCCATCGAACAACGACGTTGACTCGTCGCAAATCTTTCTTTGAAGCTCCATTAAATAGATCTGGTCTTGACAACTTTCGAGGTGAAACGAGTCTGAAACAAGAAAAAAAATTCTTAGTGCTTTGAAGTTTAATATTATTAAAGTTTTATAGGGAAATATGGGGCAAAATGGGATGTGCGGGTGAACAAGAGGTATTGGGTTGTCATCATACAAGTAGCACAATTATTCAATACTCTCAAGTCATTTATTTAGTGTTTAAGTAAAAAAAAAAAAAAAACGGAACGAACCTTTCTTCTAGACTGCGAGTGTTTGTTGCACTCAACGGGTCCCAATCAAGATTTCCGGTCTCGTTCTGACTCGTCCCAACACAGGAGCTGTAAAATAAATCAATCACATAAATAACTTTTTATAGAGTGCAGCTCGTAATGTTTTGAAAATAATATTAATTGATATTACGGAGATCTCTAAGAGTGTTTGACGTTATGTAGAGTCGACAAGATGAGGTACTTTTTCATGGAGTACAACTTGTAATATATGCTTTCGAATTATTATTATCTGATATTGAGAGGAGCTAGATTACTATAAGATTGTGTTATGTTGTGTAGAATCGACAAAATAAGTTTCATTTTTCATGAAGTGCAATTCGTAATATTTTTTTAAAATATCATTAATCGATTTTTACTTGTACCGATCCGGCGTTGGTTGCGCCGAAAAACAAATTCAGGTGAAAATTTCACCATGAGGACAAATGCAATAGTTAGATTTTGTGAAATCTACCTAAAAATCATGAAATGGCAATTATTTCATTTTTGCATCATTATCAATTCAAGAATAATATATATTTTCAGAAAATTGCACTGAAGAATTGCGTCTGAACAAGATAGATATCCATAATTCATCGGCTGAAGATGCCTCAAATGCAGAACGCCATCCAAGAGTGATTGCTACCCGATTAATTGGCAAAGTCCCCATCATAAGTATTAGATTTTCATAGTGGATACATTTCCTACGCCGGGTCGGTACAGCCCCACGGTCGTGGCGAGACGTTTTTGATTGGCAACAAAGATGCACAGGGATAAACAATTACTTGATAAATAAAAAACGAATATATCAGTTTTTTATTATTGTACATTGTGCATCTTTCCAAGATGCACAAATAAGGTCGAATAAACTATTCCCTAATGTTCACCGTTGCCTCGGTACAACAATAAAACTGTTAATTCATTGTTCACCCCTGTGCATCTTCGCCCCTATTCAAGTTGCGTAAATGAACTAAACGTCATTTTGTAGAGCTTAATTTTCCCTACAAGATGCACCAGGTAAAACTTTGGCATCTTGATTAGCAACAAAGATGCCTAATGATAAACAATTAATTTATAAACAAAAGTGGAAAAAACTGAATTTTTATTTTCGAACATTGTGTATCTTTGCTGGTTGAGTGAAATATCTCCTGTAACCAATTCCGTCAAGTCAACCGTTTCCTCTGTACAACAATAAATCCGTTAAATAATTGTTTAAGCTTATGCATTTTCGGCCCTAATTGCGATATCGACATAAATCTTACGCCATTTTGTAGAGCGCGTTTTTTCCTACACATAGCATCAAATCAGATTTAGGCATCTTGATTAGGGGCCGAGATAATTTGCAATAAACAATTTTTTTTTCATAAAAATTTTTTTTCAGAGATTGCTTAGAAGCCAATTTGTGCATCTTCATCAGATCTCTCAAGAACGTCAAGTAATTGTCATTATATGTTTACTTGCATTCTGACCACTACTGTCTTGAACTCTAATCGACTAATTAGAACATACAGTGATAAATTCAGGTGAAAATTCCACCATGAGGACAAATGCAATAGTTAGATTTATGAAATCTACATAAAAAAAATTTTCCTCTTTATATAACCTAAAACACATGATTTTTTTTCTAAATTTTTCTGGTTGCCAATCGAGGATTCTCATAATAAATTAAACAAGGTCCCATAAATTAGACGTAATTATAGATCTAAGTAATTTTCTATTGTATCGAGTCAACCATAAAAAATGAATGTAATCATCAATAATGTAAGTGAGGAAAGCGTGACCCGCGGAAAGTAAACGATTGTGATAAGAAGGAGTATTCGAGGGATCATAGAGGAGAGTCATGGAGGAAGCCCGGACAACTTGGACATCTGCGAAGGAGAACCAGAGGGACTCTGGTTCTTTAAGGGAAAAGGGGCAATATGAACGCCCGGACTGGGAGGGCAGTTTGAAACAAGGCGAGTTTGAATTTTCCTGCCATGTCTTGATGTGACGGTCCCTGGGGCTATTCAATTTCCCCGGAGAGAGCCTCTCAGAGTCCTTCGGCCTTGTCCTTCACGGAAAAGAAGCACGCGCGCGCGCAGAGAGGCAGACACTTGTGGAACAGCACGCGACAGCTGAACATAAAAATTTTATTCTCGCTGACAAAAGAAAGATTTAACCACGAACACCATCCTTGATAGAAATTTGAGTGTCTCGTCAGTGAAAAGGGATCTCCAATGAATTTCCGAGTGCCTTGATTACCACCAGAGTGTTTCACCGACGGAGGAAATCAGAGATAATCGTGTGTGCAGATAAGGCAATTGGATCCGACGGCCCGAGTGACGGCGTGCTCGCCCAACTTTGGTGCACAATATCCCACAAAATACCTCACGATGGTGATAAATGAAACACCCATAAATCACGAGTGACTCAATACGGCCAGATTCAAGTCTCTGTTGAGTGTAAAGATCTCTCAAAGCGAAGATTTCCAACCGCGCGGCCGCAGTCCACGCCATGAGGTGCCTGATTGTGACACTCTGGCCCCTGCAAGAGAAACTCAACGGCGAAATACTCCATCCGAGAAGTCCCGGCCAGACATCCTCAGAGGGATTTTCTCCACGTCAACCCAGGGTTTTCCGACGGAACAACAGCATCCTGCACCGCGAGAAAGCCATCACCTCGGCCCCAAAAGAATATTTTCGACGGTTTGTAAGTCACGTTTTTTCTCTTCCGAGTTGACTCAAACCACAAATTTTCAATAAATTCAATTAAATAAACCTTATTTAATTATTGCTGTTCAGGCTCAAACCTTGGTTTACACCAATTCTCAATTAATTTAACTAAATAAATCAATATCTAATTACCTTCCCTGATTTTTCTACGCCAGGGCGAAGTAAGTACGAATTATATAAATAACATTTTACGATAAATAAAACCCACTTGTTTCAGGAGTAAACAGATATAATAAAGGTTGCGTTATCAAGAGTAAGGATATGCGTCGGGCCTAAACTAATATAGCAAACGTAGGTGTAGGAGAGTGAAATATTAACGATATCTCACACACATACAAATTGATATCAATGATGTTGCCGACGTATCCATAAGAAGAATAGTAGATATCCTGGATATTCATACCATGATACTGGTGGCCATCTGCAAGAAGCTGGTGTTGTTGATGCTGCTTGTGATGATAATTATGAAAATCAGGGTCTGAGGATGATGTGGCTGATGACGAGATTATGCTGAAAAGAAATATTAATTATTAGTTTGAACTTGACCGGTGTTATTATAATACACGCTAGCATCCGAAAGGATGATGTGGCTGATGACGAGATTATGCTGAAAAGAAATATTAATTATTAGTTTGAACTTGACCGGTGTTATTATAATACACGCTAGCATCCGATTTGACATTATCTTGGAAAAAAACTCACTCAGGGTTGAACATGTCGTCGAAATCAAACTCAGTGACGTTTGCTTCTATGTCTTCGTCGACCAAACCTGACATGATGTGGCTGATGACGAGATTATGCTGAAAAGAAATATTAATTATTAGTTTGAACTTGACCGGTGTTATTATAATACACGCTAGCATCCGAGTTGACATTATCTTGGAAAAAAACTCACTCAGGGTTGAACATGTCGTCGAAATCAAACTCAGTGACGTTTGCTTCTATGTCTTCGTCGACCAAACCTGACATAGCCAATATCTTGGAAAAAAACTCACTCAGGGTTGAACATGTCGTCGAAATCAAACTCAGTGACGTTTGCTTCTATGTCTTCGTCGACCAAACCTGACATAGCCATTTCGATCAAGTCAGCACCGGCCGAATTGTTTTCTTTTGGCTGCTTGTCCATGAGAGAACACAATAGATGGACGGAGAGTGAAGAAACATGATTTCACTGAACTTACGAAAACAATTGTACACTCGTGTATATGATAGCACTAGCGGACCTACTCGACGGTGATCCAGAATTGCGTGTGTGATATTGAATGTTACTCAACGTCGACTATTTCAAAATGTCGACGCTCCGATCGCCGATGGCTTGAAGTGTGTTTAAATAAATTTAAACAGAAAAGAAAGACGTGAATACTTCATATAATTCGATTTTAACCTAATAAATAATATGATTTTCAAACAATTTTCACATTTGGCAATAAACGCGTTAGCTTCCAGCTGTTGAGAATGCGTCGATAGAATCATATCGATGCTGCAACTATTGAAAAATTTATGCGTATATAGATGGCGCCAATTACACGTTGAGACTGGAACACTCGACGGTGCAATGACAACAGTTTGTCGATTCCGCATCGACGGAATCGACAAACTTTGTTTCTTTTCGCACGCATGTTCAACGCTTACTTTATCTGAGTTGAGTTAACATTGAAATTTATGAAACCGACGAGCAATCGACTTTTCCAGAATAAAATTACGATTCGCAATGTTTTCCGCAATTATACAATGCGATTCACTATATAATTAGCGCAAAAAATCTGTAGTTCACGAGGTTCACGATACATACATATGATCAGGATTTTATATACTACGGGTTTATCATAATTGTAATTTTACATACAGCATTTGGGTAAATTTTTTTCTCTCCAGTGGCGTTGCGGATTTGCGATTAATTCTATCGACTGGTGGCGTCATGCGCGTCGTTCAGCGGAAGCATTAAATAATATACCAAAACCCATATATGGTCTTATTACTTTATATCAGACCATGCAGCAGTGTAATGCAGATCACATTCCTCTCCCCCATCGGTCAGATGTCTCTATAGCACTCAACCCTAACGCACAACACATGCACATTTATATGTATTGATTTTTCTCATACATATAATATGTGCTACAGCCAGCCATATGTACATATATATCAAGCGATCATAAGCATCAGTATGTATATATTGTGACGTTATTTTTCTGTTGCCGTCACAAACCACAGCCATGTAGTCACTTAACATTTATTTCTATTCAATTTTCAAGTATTTTTAACAGGTAAAAGTAATTTAATTTTTCTGTTGCCGTCACAAACCACAGCCATGTAGTCACTTAACATTTATTTCTATTCAATTTTCAAGTATTTTTAACAGGTAAAAGTAATTTCGAGTCATTATTATAATATTTAGATTCAGTAGAGAGAGGCGCGAGACGAAACGAGACGAGAAAGATCGATAGTAGTGAGGATTCTAGATGCTTGATCGATAAAGTAGAGTTCCGATGGTAAGTTTGCAGAGTTCAGATGTAGTCACTTAACATTTATTTCTATTCAATTTTCAAGTATTTTTAACAGGTAAAAGTAATTTAGAGTCATTATTATAATATTTAGATTCAATAGAGAGAGACGCGAGACGAAACGAGACGAGAAAGATCGATAGAGTATTTTTAACAGGTAAAAGTAATTTAGAGTCATTATTATAATATTTAGATTCAATAGAGAGAGACGCGAGACGAAACGAGACGAGAAAGATCGATAGCAGTGAGGATTCTAGATGCTTGATCGATAAAGTAGAGTTCCGATGGTAAGTTTGCAGAGTTCAGAGCGTTGTGGGACTACCGAGGAGCACAGAAGACCAGGGGAAGAAGTGAGGATTCTAGATGCTTGATCGATAAAGTAGAGTTCCGATGGTAAGTTTGCAGAGTTCAGAGCGTTGTGGGACTACCGAGGAGCACAGAAGACCAGGGGAAGAACCTGGCGCTCCATATGGTAAGGGTCCGGATGGTAAGTTTGCAGAGTTCAGAGCGTTGTGGGACTACCGAGGAGCACAGAAGACCAGGGGAAGAACCTGGCGCTCCATATGGTAAGGGTCCGGGGAAGCACAGTTTTGGGTTCAGGTATTTTGCGTGGTGGATCCGGGTGCACGATGGCCACGCGCAACCAACCTGGCGCTCCATATGGTAAGGGTCCGGGGAAGCACAGTTTTGGGTTCAGGTATTTTGCGTGGTGGATCCGGGTGCACGATGGCCACGCGCAACCGGAATGACCCATTAGGTTGAAGTTCAGCTTTTGTGTTTCCTCGTGGCTCTGGCGGAGAAGTCGCTCGGGTGAGTTCGGCAAGAGTCAGATATAGAGTTGAGTTTTTAAGTCATCGTGAGAGTCTGAGGACAGTCAGTCAGAGTCCAGAGTCTGGACAGTCAGTTTTGGGGAGTCGTCGAGGGAGAGTCGGAGCTGAGATGTCATAGAGAACGGACGTCTAGAGTTGGTACTCTGAGTGAGCAGTCGAGTTTTGGCTGAGTGTAAAGTGTGCAAGATCATCTGGGCAACCAGGGTACGTCCGCTGATTGACTCCATGGAGGCCAAGGAACTGAGAAACTCGATGGAATGCAGCCTGATCGACGGAAGAGAGGTTATCGTTGAGTCTTAAGTCTCGTCAAGTAAGATTATTCCCGTTTAATTTAATTTTAGAGAGATTGAGTCATCTGTTCCCGTTTAAAGTCTGATTATTCATGTTTTATTATCGTTACCGAATTTTGGATACCGGCTCTCGTCATGAAAAAGACGGTGCGCGCGCGCGCACAGCACGGACACTTGTGGCAAGACACGCGACGACAGAAGACGTGAAAATTTCCGCTCGCTGAGCAATCAAGAAAAATTTATAACAGAACGGAGGCAAAGAGTGATTGTGAGTGTCTCAGAGCGTGTGTTAAATCACCATAGACATACTGAGTGCCTGGGTATATCCCTGAGTGTTTAATTGAAGGGAAAACGAGACAAAATTAATTGGGGTGTGCTCGTCGCCGAAAATTTGTTCCGACCGCCCGAGTGACAACGTGCTCGACCACCTTGAGCGCGCTCAGCCATATTGTGTGTGCTCTATTCCGCCGAATATCTTGCGGTAAATTAAGAGACACAAATACCAAGACACGAGTGGCTCAAAGCGAACAGATTTAATTCTCTGTTGAGGGTGGAAAAGAATTATCCTCGAGGACGTAAATCTCCAACCCGCGATGGAAGCTTACGCCACGAGGCAGCAGAGAGGAACTCGCCGACACACCAACGTCACCCCGCAGTCCGTCAAGGTCATCTCCCCGACAAACGGAATATTCTCGACGAATTGTAAGTCGCACTTTCCTCTCAATCGAGTAAACTCATACCACGAAATTTAAATGAAACTAAATAAATCTCTGCCCTTCCGGCTCAAAATACTCTTTAAACAATAATTAATTGATCGAACATTTTTATTTGAAACCAATTTACCTTCCCTACATTTTCACCAGCCGGGGCTAAGTAAGTACAATATAAAATAAAATTATATTCACGAAAAATTCAACCCACATGTTTCATTATATACACTTAGTATTTGGGTCACTACCGTAAACGAGATCGAATTTGAGCCATATCGGTCAGTTAGTTTAGAAATGGTGTCCATTTAAAATTTCGAAAATCGTTAAAAACGGTATTATCGTGACTTTGTTTCGGAATGGCTTCCAAATGATAACAGATAGCTCATTTTTTAGAGTAGAATCTGCTAACTTACGAAATTATCGTTAAAATGACCTATACTACATTTTTATTTTTCTGCATTCTTAATCGTTTTTAATGTAGATAACCTAGACAAATGAAATCTACCCTACATCTCGGGTAAGGCCGAATGGCGTTTTTTTTTTAGAAGAAAAGAAAACTGAAAATAAGTACGTTCGCACGTTTTTTTTTACCCTGGGTATTGCATCTGAAGAGTCCTTGGTGGTGAGTATTACACTAAACACAACACTGAATTTGGATATGCTTGATATGATAAAAAAAAAAAACAAATAATTAGGGTCAATTTCGGTTCAACAAATGTTTTATTAGGATCACATAGGGTAATTAAAATCTTATTAGAATAACGTTGGGTAAGGAAATGTTTTCTTTATTGTCCTTATACTCAACAACATTGTTACATTACGTCTTTGATTATGGACTCGATATTTCCAATAAACACATGGGGTAAAGTATAACATAAGGATTTTTTTCTCACGCTAGAATTATAATAGGGGTAGGAACTTTTATTAGGAATTGTGAGGGATCCTCGTCAGTGATGTCGACCTGAGCCACTCTACCTGATCCGCTACTAGAGACTACCGTTTCGGACTTCCTTGAGCCATTCTCCGTGTCCTCGTTGATAACCGAGAGTGCATCAGCCATGTCCTGTAAAGTTACGCTTGGTCATTGGCTTGTCGCCGTGATCCTCTCCGGGGGATTTTCAGGTCGTTGTAACAGTGGGTACCTAACTCTTTCCCGGTTTTGTCGGATAACTTGACTACTAATGGACTGACTATCTCCGTTACTACCGCAGGACCCAAATACTTCGAGCTTAATCTCGCGCTATAATTATCGCTTTTCTTGCTTAACTTCCGGTAAGGATAATACACTTCGTCTCCGACTTTTAGCGTGATGGGTTCGCGACCGAAATTCTTCGCGGCCTGTCTACGCGTTCGCTCCTGCGCGTCTAACATGAATTTCTCGACAAAGTGTCCCAACTCATCTATTCGATCCATGTGGTTTTTCCATCGCTCGAGAATCTCGGGCGTCATGTCTGAGTTGTTTAGACTTTCGGTCGGTTTATTCGCGGCTCGCGGATCACGACCATGGTTCAAATAGAATGGCGTTACGCCTAAGGCGCTGTGTACGCATGTATTGTAAGCGTATTGTAACTCAACTAGGTGGCCGTCCCATTCGGTATGTTTACCTTTTCACGAACGCGGGGATCATCGGTTTTATGATTCGACTTCCTCGTTCTACGAAATTGGCTTGTGGATGACAAATAGAAGTAGGAGTGAGCTGTACCTGGTCTTTTACCAAAAAGGTCTGGACGTCCTGATTGTTAAATTCTGTCCCATTATCACAAATTATCTGGCATGGTGCGCCCTAGCGGTTGAAGAGTATCTCGAGATGTTTGGAGACTAGTTTACCAGTTTGTTGCCTCAACGGAATAATTTCTAAATAGCGAGTGTACAGATCTAATACTACTAGAGCGAAGAGATGTCCCTGAGTCGACTTTATGTAGGGCCCAATGGTATCGATAGAGATGATTGACCAAGGTTAAGTAGCAGGACGCTGTCCCAAATAACCCCGGGTTTTTGTTTGGTCGGACTTGTGTGCTATGCAAATCTCACACATGCCTACGTATTGAGCGACTTCTCGGAACATCGCTGGCCAGTAATATACATCCCTGATTTTCAAGCATGTTTTATCTATCCCTAACTGTCCGACTTGAATCGCGTCTGGACAGAATTTTCCTCACACTCGGGTAGGCGTGAAAGCGCGTCTGAGGCTTCATTCACCGTCCCTCTGTAGTGCGCAATATCGAAAGAATATGCTGACAACGTGATACACCACCTAGCGATTCTCCCTAAGGGATCTTTGAGAGATTCTAACCACTGTAGAGCCGAATGATCAGTGTATATACATCTCAATTTTTTAAAACGAGCTCTTCAGATAGAGTGGGATATACCAACACCCAAATAGACACAGTGACTCCATCGACCGTAATCTCGAAGAGTGCCCCACCCAATAGGGATAACATTGACCCATTCGCCAATACTGCTGACTGACTACCTGGTGGCTCTGGAGCAAACTCAATTGCTGTAAAACCTTTTACTGCCTCGAAGAATACCTGAGACATTGTGCTACGCGTAGCTCCACTATCTAGCAGGGCTGTGGTGGTGATATCGCCAATAGTAGCCCGTGCTTGCATGCGATAGATGTGTTGGGCAGATGTGTTGGGCAGGACCATACTCTTTCAATTGATGAGCCAAGAGAGTCTCATGATGCGTCCGATGGATTTTTTCAAGTCTGCCTCGATGTTTATTTTACTCACAATATTGACAGAGACTCTTCTCCTCGGCTTCCTCGTCACTATCGTCCACCAGTGCAATTTTAGAGCTCCCAGTAGTCAGACAGCCAAGAATGTTAGTAGTTGGATCTCCACTGACTTCCGTGGAGGGACCCCAGTATTCCGAGCCCTCGCCGTCTGATTCAGGGTATTCTGCTATTGGGTATTTCATTTTTGCTTTTCGTGCGCGACTCACGAGCTCAGTCCAATGGGAGCGCTCAAGCTGTCTTTTCACTTTAAATTCCAGATTGTCCAATTCGTTCATTGTGGTTAGCGCCTCGAGTGATCTCATAAACTTCACCCGGGGTTTTTGTTCGTCAACAAAGTCATGTTCTACCAACATTTCCACCCGTGTGAAAATTTTCCAACGTACACTCCCCCCCTGGGCGTCATCATACTCTTCGAAATCTTTGCACACAGCCTCGATTTCCTCTTTCCCGTCTCGAACTTCAATTTCTACTCTACTCGACTCCAAATTTCCGTCTGCCGGGGCCCAAACACATTGCGACTCCCGCGCCAAACTTTCCTCTTTGGATCTCTCTGTAACATTTCCAACACTACCTCTATCTACTCTACCGACTCCACTGGATTTTCCTAACTCTCCTAACACGAGCACCTGCTCACTCCCGGTGTCATCGAAGACCCTGAGCTCTTCTCTATCCGAGTTTCCCCGTGTCCGAACACATCGCGATCCCTGGGTGAAATCGTCCCTTCGGAAAGACCCATCCTCCTGACTAACACCGAGTGACTCATCTCCGCTCACTTCACTGGTTGCCTCTACTGGCTCGAAATGTTGTCTTGATGTATCATTGGTATTAACAAAATTTTTATTTACAAGAGAATGTTCCGACAAAATCCGTGGTTCTTCACTTTTTTTGTAGAGCTGGGGTGGAAGGTGCAGCTCGGCGTGATTGTCGCCCAAGTTTTGACTTCCGCGATCGATTTCTGCAAAAGTGTGAATTAGATCCCCGAAATCTCTGGGATCAACGAATGGTAGACTCTCTAATTCTATTCCATCGAGAGTCTCCGGTATCTTACGAGTGGTTCCAAAGGGAACCTTAATTCTTGTGGCGGCTTTCTCGCTGTGGTGTCCCGTGTGCTTTTCTTCTTTGCCTCGAAAAATTTCTCGAATGAGTCGTAGTCCTCCGTGAGTAGGATCGTATCATTGTCAATAGTCGTAGGCACCGTAGCAGACTTCGTATTAGAAGCCATCAATGAAGCCGTCGAGTTGGCATCCAGATCAATTGATCGTAAGTCTAAATAAAAAAAAAAAATTTTTGTTCAGTAAACGATAAAGAATTAGAAAAACTAGAGTTTGAAGCTGTATAAACCTCCTATGATGACTCATTCAGAAGAATCCACCATTTTCTGTGTTTCGATATTGAAATATTCGAAACACAAATGTTCAAGAACCTTATCTCTCTTCAAAGCTGCTGTGCAATATCCACATTTGGGTGCTTGCTGCAAAATTGTTGAAACTCAATTGATGCGACGAATTTTCATCGTTACTGTAATTATACCTGCACAGTCAATATTCCGTTTTTATCAACCACTAACGTCGGTTTACTGCCATCAGTTGTTTGCAGACAAGGATGCTGGGAGGTTTGATTTTTACTTGAAACCTCTCGACAGTAGCCGCATTTGAATTTCATGCCCCGCATAGTTACAAAAAACATTATTCGTTGTTAAGTATAAGTATTATTATTATAACGTTTGATTTATAAACTCAATAATGATGAGTTGGATATTTTCTGTCTCATATTGTAGGTTATATCTAGATATTATGAGTTCTCTCGTCAAGAGTATATGAAATCATATGTTCATGTGTAAATTACACTTACCGCAGACATTTCTTGGTTATCATTGTTTATCGTAACAATTTTAATTCCACTTTTCCAGTCAACTGCGCGTAAATAAAAAAATAGACTTGGTTATAGAGAGCATCAAAACAAATAAATACCTATGTATAATATATATGCTATAATCGCCCATCGAAAAATCCTATAGTGAATTTTTAACATCACGCCGATTGGTCTAGCGGATTTTACGCGACTATGCGACGTGTGTACGCGCCGAACTCCGTTGCTTGCATGGGACGGGGACCTCATCCTACGGTAAGATATTTTTTATGACACTACATGCAATGAATTTTTCTTGCTCTGTATTTTCTTTATTGAAACGTTGAACAATATTTCTGAAATACTTTTTAGGTATCTAGCCAAGGGGGGTTCACAATTATCACTTTCTTACCTATTTTATATATCACCGTCAAATATTTCGAATCATTGATGAAGTATGTGTGGCAATTTGGACTTTTTTCTTGCCTCGCGTCGTGGAATAGTGTTCAGAAACTAATTGGCGTAACATTGAGAAAACATTTGCCGAAAAAAGGTTTTTTCCGCATTGTCTTGGAGCTATCGATGGAACACATCCAAATTCAAGTATCTTACAGTTTATTTCATTATTAAACATACCAAGTGGCTACCCATCATGCTGCAAAATTGATAACATGATTTCTTTTTCACAGGCTACACCCAATTCAGGCTCGATGTATTATAATTACAAAGGCTTCCATAGCATTGAACTATTAGCTGTTGCGGACGCCGATTAAATATCCAATAGGTGTTTCCGAAGAATTTCAGTGTGACATCTGCAGCTGTTCTGGAGGCGAGGAAGGTTTAACGTCGTATGAATGTTCGAAACAGGCTTGTTATGTCGCCGCTCTATAATCAAGAGCCAACGTTATTGCTGGATTCTGGGCGGAGGAAAACTCAGTAGGCCAGAACAGTACTTTAAATTGAGAGCAAAAAAGCAAGATCTTTGGGTGGAAGGCCACGAGAATTCTGTCATCCTCGGTAATCTTTTTATGTTAACCAGTGCCGTCCATGGGACTTCCGGGTCTATGTTGTCACTTTTACTAAGAAATAATCGTCAAAATCTCCATTCTCGCAAGTAATAATCTCTCGGTATGATCTCGTCTCTATGTACGTTTTATACTGACTCTAAATTCTTCGATGGAAAAATGATTGCGTAAACTGACGCGAAACAATGTTAAAATTATCGATAAGAATGAATCAGGTAGCTGTGCTTTTGTGACGGGAAACAAATTAACGTTACATGGTATATTTTTCCATTTAGCATGTCTATGCTTATCTTTCGTATCTTTTTTTTTTCGTGCTAAAATTGTCACACATGATAATGATTTTTGTCGTGTGGCTTGCTACAAAAAGCGGGTGCTCAGTCGTCCAAGGACCATCTAACCCGTGTTTCTTAGGAACACTCGCGATGCTTTGCTGGCATTGTGCCAGACTGCCTGCCTTCACAAAATGGATAAGCGCACCTAACATGTACTTTTTAATGCCAGATTCATTACCTGCCGTGTCTGGTCTGAGTATGTACAGACAGACTTGCCTGAGCTCTGTACATGACAGCAGCATGTGTAGGGAGGTTTGCTTCTCTGTCTTGCACCATCGGCAGCGAGATTCACTTATGAACGTACTTTCCAGTGAGCCAATGCTCAGTCTGTAACTGCTATGAGCCTTAACTCGGTTCGGTTCAAATGAATAAGCTGGTTGCTGTACTCGCTGTCGATTTTTTTCATTCCTGGTTACGTTTGGTGCATGCCGCACGCTTGAGCCTAAAGCTCGTCTAGCTGCAAGTGTTCCCACCGAAAAATTTTAGATCGGTAAGTCATACACATTATATTGTTTCGTATTCTTTGTTTTTCTTCTTTCGAATATATTATGAAAGGATTATTACTTATATGATTGTGGATCATATTCTGATAAAGTCCGGAGGGCTGCCCCACATAGATTCCAAGTTTAATTGCTAGTTGCATTAGTTCTAGGGAAAATAAAGAAAAGTCAATCAACTTACAATAGTAAAACAATGTAAATCGATTATTTTCTTTTTCCGGTAAAATGGAACACTTACGTATACGCTCCAAGTCATCAACTTCTGCCTCCACTAATTCCACATCATTTGTCAGATCGATAACTACAGGTTCTTACGTACATATAAAATTAATCAGTCGCACAAAGCCAATGATTAATTACTAGTGAGACAAGGCGGGTTCGAATTCTCCCGCCATGTCTTGAGGTGACCCTCCCTGGGGCGATTCAATTTCCCCAGGGAGAGTCCCTCAGATTATTACGGCCCTGTCCGTCATGAAAAGGACGGTGCCCGCGCGCGCACAGCACGGACACTTGTGGCAAGACACGCGACGACAGAAGACGTGAAAATTCCTCTCGCTGAGCGGACAAGAAAATTACGCTGAAAAAAACTACACCGAACGAGTGTTTGGGAGTGACCCAGAGCGTGTATTGAGTCACCATAGACATATTGAGTGCCTGGGTATACCCCTGAGTGTTCAATTGAAGAGAAGAAGAGACAATTAATTTGGGGTGTGCTCGTCGCCGAAAAATTGTTCCGACGGCCCGAGTGACAACCTGCTTGACCACCTTGAGTGCGCTCAGCCATTATCTGCGTTCATTATCTATCCCGCCGAAAATCTCACCGGTGATCAAGAAATACCAATCCCAAGATACGAGGGACTCAACAGGACTCGACTCAACTCTCGGTTGGGCATGGTAAAGAATTATCCTCGAGGACAGAAAATGTCCAACACGCGGTGGAAGCCTGCGCCACGAGGCAGCAGAGAGGAACTCGCCGACACACCAACGTCACCCCGCAGCCCGTCAAGATCATCTCCCGCTAACAGAAACATTCTCGACGAATTGTAAGTCACACCTTCCTCTCCATCGTATCTCACGCCACGTAAAACAAATTAAATAGATAAATTCTCTAGCCCTTCCGGCAAAATAGTCATTAAACAATAAATAACCGTTCGAACCATTTTAATTATAACCATCTTACCTTCCCTACATTTTTCCCCAGCCAGGGCCAAGTAAGTACAATATAAAGTCATTAAACAATAAATAACCGTTCGAACCATTTTAATTATAACCATCTTACCTTCCCTACATTTTTCCCCAGCCAGGGCCAAGTAAGTACAATATAGAATAAAATTATATTCACAAAATATAACCCACTTGTTTCACTAGATAAACAATTTTTCGCCCGCAAATAAAATTATATTCACAAAATATAACCCACTTGTTTCACTAGATAAACAATTTTTCGCCCGCCAACAATTTTTCGCACGCAAACAGACATATTGAGTTCCAAATTATCATTCGTGCTTATATATATTATTAGAAATTATAGATTGCGCATATTGATCGGAATCCCGTTATCCGCGATTTTTCCTATAAAACAGTTGCCTGCTTGAGTTCAGACTGATCTACGTGAAGTGGAATCATACATCATATATTTTGATGTCAATAATTTGTATGGTGCGACTAGAAGTTTTTAACTACCTTATGGCGGATTTGAGTGGGTGGCAGGTGAAATCAATGTTAATCATGTAAATACGTGTTTCCAAGACGATGCATTGTAGGTTATATTTTAAAGGTAGATTTAAGTTACCCGGTAGTACTGCACGAATCCCACGACCTACCATTGTACACTACACCGCCGAATATTAAGTAGTCAAAGCTGACTACTATACTCTACTCTGTAACGCAATATGTAGTCTATTACAAAAAATTTAGAGAAATATTTAGAACTTGGTCATAAGTTAACTGGAATTCATAGTCATAAAATTAAAACAATCACAATGGTTGAAAACATATATCGATAGAAACCCTAACCTTTCCTAGGTGGAAAGCAAGCGGCACGGATTTTCAGAAGAACTTTTACAAGCTAATTAACAATGCGGTGGTCGGTAAAACAATAGAAAAATTGCAAAACGATAAGAATATCAGGGTTGTGAGCATATGGGCAGGTCAGTCTAGTGCTACAGACGATATTTTACGACCAAACTTTCGCAGTTTATAAATATATATATCTATATATATATATATATATATTGTAAGGGTATAATTTTATTTTCTAATGTCTAACCGCTACTACCCTACCTGCGTTTAATTATATTATCCGCGAGGATCTCGCTATTAACACGAGATAAGTAGATAGTTAATTGTAATTGAGAAATAAATTGTACTGTATCTAGACGCAAATTCGGAAATACTTCGGAGACGCAAAACACTACAAAACCCCTCCAGCAACACGTAGAGCACCGACAACACGAAGCCAAGACATCGCCTGCCTAATTGCTAACAATTACATCATTAAGGGCAACTAAAACGGTCCTTATCAACTTTAAGAGGACGATGAACGCGCTACAACCTTTAAAAATCCGCGCCGTCGACGCCATACTTGATCGAGTCCGCTCAACGTGGCTTACTTATGCTCACGGAGGACTGAGGCGGGAGCATGGGAGAAACAGGTGCCCCCTCCGAGCACCACGCGGCCGTCGTACGAGCAACTGGTGTGCGACACTGCGAGAGCAAGCGCCGAAGTGTGATGACCTAAGTCGTCTTGTCCGTTTGGTTTTTTCCTTTATCGGGGTAAATTTTACTAGGCTGTGGCAAACATCGTGTCCGAGCATCACAACAGCCCTAATATATATAGATATACCTTGGACTTTTATGTCATACTGTTGCAAATAGCCGCTTGAACCCGTAACTCTGGTTTAAAGCAACCCGTCGGAAAAAGTCAGTAAAAAAAAAAGGCAAACACTTATAAAAATAAACTGCTTCATTACAGCGTGGCAAAATGCCACCTGTTCAGGCAGAAGGCCTCAATACTTGTACAATGTTCACTTAAAAACTATTTAGGTTGATATAATGTTTGAGTTTTGTGTAACGAAAAACTGATATTAGAGATAATTGTCCGAATTAAACCTGTGGCACCGATCAAACCGTTGAACAACGTGGTTTGAGGCAGCCGAGTATTGTTTTTAGTTTTTTATGCACTTCCACTTATCAAACCCCGAAAATAATTAGATGATTAGATCCGCGAGTTTAATACGAAGAAATTGAGCCGATCGTTTTAGATTAATCCGCTCGATGAAGCCGTGATGGAAACCGATTACGATTTTTAACACGTTGCCGTTGCGAAAGATATCCGTAGACAGGTGGCCATATTGGCCGTGAACCGAGCCTCCTCGATGCTCGCCGAGTCGAGCCGAGGCCGTCGAAAAGCCGACCGGGAGGTGCTGCCGTCTACAGCACACCCGCGTCAACATATACCAACCCCGAACATATATGGGTGATTCCATTCTAACTGCGATTTTTAATGTCTTGTATTGTTTGTTCTCACTGGTCATTAATTAATATTTTATTACTGAAAGTTCTGTGTTAATTGGATAATTAAAAACATATTTCAACATTATTTTATATAATATACCTTGCTATTCAGAGAAAACTTTTAATATATCACTTATAAGGATAATTAAAAACATATTTCAACATTATTTTATATAATATACCTTGCTATTCAGAGAAAACTTTTAATATATCACTTATATGTCAGTACCGTGTGGTGTCCACTTCTAGAATTTACCTGTAAATTGTGTATTTTTTTTTTTAAAACAGTGTCATTTACTAAATTTGATTAATGGAATATTTAAGATATGTTTATGAAGAAACTGAAAAGAATTGACAGACGTTTTGTTTAATATATCAAGTTTGCATTGAATTCCAGTTCAATTACCTTGTCTTCAATTTTTAACGAATCTTTAAATTTGAATTTGTATGACTCGAGCGCCATCTACCTTAAGATTTATGAGACCGCAGTAAACCACGTTGAAAGTACCTTACATGGATAATGTACCTTATAAATTCTAATGTTTATGAAGAAACTGAAAAGAATTGACAGACGTTTTGTTTAATATATCAAGTTTGCATTGAATTCCAGTTCAATTACGTTGTCTTCAATTTTTAACGAATTTTTAAATTTGAATTTGTATGACTCGAGCGCCATCTACCTTAAGATTTATGAGACCCACAATTTTTAACGAATTTTTAAATTTGAATTTGTATGACTCGAGCGCCATCTACCTTAAGATTTATGAGACCCCAGTAAACCACATTGAAAGTGCCTTACATGGATAATGTAAGGAAATTATTATATATATGATAATGCATGGAAATTTATTATATGTCAGTACCGTGGATAAATTAGTCAGTACCGTGGAACGGAAAATTTTAAATGTGTTTCTTATTCTTAATACTTTGAAGTTGTAGTAAAATCCTTCCAGATTTATATTTTAAGAGAAAAATAGATGAATAATACTCATAAATAGGTTACAAAAGTTTCATTCTAAAATCGTGAAATTTTTAATAAAAAAAATCACAGTTAGAACGGAAATAATACTCATAAATAGGTTACAAAAGTTTCATTCTAAAATCGTGAAATTTTTAATAAAAAAAATCACAGTTAGAACGGAATCACCGATATAGATATACAGGCCCAACGATGCAGCGCAAAAGGTTCTACGCACTATGTATAGATATACTCCTACTGTAATGTCACACCAGCCCCGATATGTATAGATATAATGTTCGAGCGTCATACCAGCCCCGATATATATTGTGACGTGGCGCGAGCCACGTCTAATCATGATTTAAATCATTTTATTTTATTTCTTAAATTTGAGTAAAATTTCGCGTGTTTGTTCACCGGTGTCGACCACAATCGAGACAGGAGCGTCGTCAACGCCTTTTTCCATTTGCGATTTGTTGTTTATATGAGTCATTAGTATTGTATCGAGTCTTTTTCCGCGAAATTACGATGTAACCGTCGATTTACGCCCGCCACGCGTCGTCTCATCATTGGAGAGTCATCACGAAGCCCTCGATAAGCCATTATCAACCGTGAGTCCGTCATATACGAGTCAGTCAACCATTTACGCATCGTCAGACGCAGACCATTGCGATTGTCAGAGGAAATTCCAAGATCAGTATGAGAAGCACAAGTCGATGTCAACGCACTTGTGAGTTTGAATTTTCCTGCCGAGCGCGCCGTCCAAAAGCGATATGGAAGCCCAAACGGAGAGACTAAATACCTATCCCTCTCACACCTGTGCGCGTCTAGAGTTTGAATTTTCCTGCCGAGCGCGCCGTCCAAAAGCGATATGGAAGCCCAAACGGAGAGACTAAATACCTATCCCTCTCACACCTGTGCGCGTCTCGGAGCTAATGGAGAAGAACTGCTGATTGGCTTCTCGAGTCACGTGAGGAGTCGGACTGGCGGCGTGATCGCTGCCGCAAGGAGAACCGAAGAGTATTGTGGTCGTACGCGTTGAACGAGACGGGCGAGAAGAACTGCTGATTGGCTCCTCGAGTCACGTGAGGAGTCGGACTGGCGGCGTGATCGCTGCCGCAAGGAGAACCGAAGAGTATTGTGGTCGTACGCGTTGAACGAGACGGGCGTAGTTTTTCGAATGGAGCCTTTCACGAGGACCGGACGTAAGGTTTCTGTGGACGAGAAGCTGGAGAACACCAGCGTTATTGTCGAGGTACGTGGGGGCACTGAGCAGCCAAGCCTTTCACGAGGACCGGACGTAAGGTTTCTGTGGACGAGAAGCTGGAGAACACCAGCGTTATTGTCGAGGTACGTGGGGGCACTGAGCAGCCGTTTGTTTGCCTTGGCGGGCTTAGTTGCTGAAACAGACACGTTTCCGGCATAAAACGAGGTTCTCGCTTCTCGAAACCTTAATTTATTTAGAGAGATAGAGAAATAGTATTTGATAACGTGACTGAAACAGACACGTTTCCGGCATAAAACGAGGTTCTCGCTTCTCGAAACCTTAATTTATTTAGAGAGATAGAGAAATAGTATTTGATAACGTGAACGACGTTCCTGGTCGCTGTGTGTGTGTGAGATTTTTGAGTGGATTGGTGTGCGTGGCGCTTCTCGCCGCGAGAGTAAGACTAGATTACTTTTTGTTTATTTCTATCGAGTCAGTAATGATTATACTCTAATTTGACTAATTTGATACATTTTTCCGTTGATTATTTTGTATTGAGAACTGTTTTAATTATTATACAACGATATTTCCGAGCGCCGATCCGGCGCAACTTCTGCTATTTGTTTGATTTTCTTTTTCTTTCATTAATTTGTAAATAAATAAATAGATTAGTCGGTTATTATTATACGCGAGCTGTGAATTATTTTGCGCGGATTCGAGCAGATATAACCAACGTCCCACCTCCCTGAGAATTTCTTGTTGCTTTTCAGCTGGTTGTCGAACGTGAGAGGAGCTGTGAATTATTTTGCGCGGATTCGAGCAGATATAACCAACGTCCCACCTCCCTGAGAATTTCTTGTTGCTTTTCAGCTGGTTGTCGAACGTGAGAGGTACGAGAGTTGTTTTTGTCCGTTTCTATGCGAAAAACGGACTGGCGCCCGAGGTAACCTTATTTTCAGGATTATTAGCAGAGTACAAGAGGGCGAAAGCC
>MVJL01004621.1:0-13553 GCA_002156465.1 Macrocentrus cingulum
ATGTTTTTTCTGATAAAGATGGTCGGAGCAAAAAAATTACTCGACTTTTTTATTTCGGGATATATATATTTCATCGAGATATTCATGAAAATTAACCGGAATATTTTTTAAAATAAAATTTTTCAAAATAAAGGCATGTGAAGTGAAAAAAGCAAGTTTTTAAAAATTCTTTGGAATGTTCTTTATGTTTTAGAGCAAGTATTTACACACATTTAGTTGAAATATAGGATGGGAAAGGATAGGATGAGTCAAAAAGGTTGCGTTCATGTGTGCGTGTGAGTGTGTTTACTTCATGTGGAGTGCTGTACGGTGACTATGTCAGTCTGTCTTTGATAAGCTTCGGTGCAGGTCAGCACAATGCTGACGTGTGAGTCTTTCTTAATAAATAAAATGTGCGCTCCTAACTGTTTTTTCCTTTATTTAACTTAACAGGTTATGGGCCCAGACAAGTTGTTTTTCGCGAGAAGTGACGGTTAAAATAAAAATTGTGAGGAAACGTGCTCTCTAAAATGGCTTCGTCGGCGTTTAACATTAGACCGCTCACGAAAGACAATTATGAAAGTTGGGTAGTGCAAATGGAGGCCGTGGCGGTAAAAAACGGAACCTGGAAGCATGTAAATGGGAAGACGCATAGACCTGTACACGCAGTCGGTGTTGAAGAGAGGCAGCTTCAAATAGATCGGGAAAAGTGGGATGATGATGATGCAAAGGCAAAGGCAAATTTAATAATTGCCATTGATCCAAGTTTGTTGCGATTGGTGAGAGGTTTGAATACGGCAGCGCAAGTGTGGTGCAGATTGAAAGCAGAATTTACATCGACGGGGCCTGTGAAAAAGGCGAGCTTGCTGAAGCGTATCTCAACGTTCAAGATGTCCGAAACCGACGACCTACGTAAGCAGTTGATGGAGTTCTTCGATGTAACAGCGCAGTTGGAGTCAATGGACACCCCTGTAAATCCTGATTTGCTGTCGTATATGCTCTTAAATAGCCTACCGCCTAGCTTTAATGTACTGAAGTGTTCAATGGAGTCACGAGACACTGTCCCAGGAGCGGAGAGTATTAGACAAAAAGTTTTGGAAGAGTTTGATGCTCGAGCGCAGCAGCATCAAGATGAAAACTCAGAGGCGATGTGGGCGCAAAGAGGCAGGAGCAGTTTTCAACGTGGCCGAGGGGGTCGGATAAGAGGTGGTTTTTCCCGCCATTCGACTGGGGAAAAAGACAGTGAAGAAAAAGACAACAAAGTTTTTCGTTTTAAGTGTTTTAAGTGTCATGCAGTCGGGCACAAGGCCTCAGAATGTCGTGGAAAGGATTCGTCGAATAACTCTGATAAGCGTGAATCATCGTCGAAAGCTGAGGCGGTTGAGCACGCGTTCCAGGCATCGGAAATGGCGGCCGAAGAGGTGCTGAGTGTCAGTGGAAGCGTCTCGAAACGTTGGTGTTTGGACAGTGGCTGTACGTTACATATGTGTAATGACGAGACAATTTTGTGTCGGAGTACGTTGTGCACAAGAAAAGAAAAATTGTTGCTAGCCAGTGATGTCCAAATCAACATTGACGCGCGGGGTACGGCGAACATTGAGGTCAAAAATGGTAAACACACTAAGTCTCTGAAATTAAATGATGTGTTATTGGTGAAAGAATTGCGTACAAATCTCCTATCGATAGCAAAAATAACAGACCATGGCTATACTGTTGTGTTTGAAAAAGATAAGGCATTGGTATGTGGAAGAGACGAAAAAATAAAATTTGTTGCCGAGCGCAAAGGAAATTTGTATTATTTTTGTGAGGGAACAGAGCAATCAAATCACGTGAGTCAGGGTGATGGCGGAGTAAGTGTAAATGTGTGGCATCGTCGGTTAGGCCACTTAAATGTACGTGATGTTTGTGTTTTGTCGAATCAAGGCCTGGCAACTGGCGTAAAAATCAAGGACACGAAAGAAATGCGGCCGTGTAATGTGTGTTTACGAGGGAAGTTGACAGTACAGCCGTTTCCAAAAGGTTCTAAGAGAAGCGCGGATATTTTGGACATAGTACACTCTGATATATGGGGGCCATCAAGAACTGAGTCATTCAAGCGTTCGCGATATTTTGTGACCTTTATTGATGATCACAGTCGGTGGTGTGAAGTTTTTTATCTTCGAAATAAAAGTGATGTGTTGCAGGCATTTAAAGAGTACAAGGCGCGTGTGGAAAACCAGACTGGCAAACGGATAAAGTGTTTGATGACGGACAATGGAAGAGAATATTGTAGTCATGAGTTTGAAAATTTCCTTAAGGAGAGTGGGATTTCTCGGCGCTTAACTGTAGCGTACACGCCGCAACAAAACGGCGTTGCCGAGCGCAAAAATCGAACTCTGGTGGAAATGGCGCGTTGTTTATTCCTACAAACAGGACTAAAGCATGCTTTTTGGGCTGAGGTAATTGCTGCGGCGAACTATTTACGAAACAGGTGTCCAACGACGAGTCTTGGAGATCATACTCCTCATGAGTATTAGTGCAAGTGTGTACCGGACCTGAGCCATTTGAAAGAGTATGGAGCCAAGACGTATGTGTTGCAGAAAGAGCCTGGAAGGGGTAAATTTGAGCCAAAAGCAAAAGAAGGCATTCTAGTGGGATATTCTGAGCAGTCCAAAGGCTATCGTGTGTATGTTCCGGCTGAAAACAAGGTCGTCGTGACTAGAGACGTTAAATTTATAGAAAATGAGCCGTTGAAGAGCGGTAAATCTGTGGAAAAACACAATGAAATGGAAAAGCAGCCTGATGGAAATCGAGTTGAGTTTGAAAACCTGCCTATGGACTCGATTGAAAAGGATGCGATCCCAGAAATGCAGGTAGATGAACCTGTTGACGATGTTTTTGTGCCAGAGATTGCAAATCCACGGGCGGGACCAGTGAGTTCAGGTGTTGCTCGAGGTGTTGGTAGGCCAAAGTTGGTTCGTACAGGCAAACCAGGGAGACCAAAGAAAAAGTATCAAGCAAAATCAGTCTCAGATGAATCGCAGATGCCTGAAGAGAGCACTGAGGATGTTAATGAGGAGGTCAATGAAGATACTTTCGACTCAGAGGATGAAGCCTACGCTGATGCTGCTGATAATGAGACGATAGAGATGGCGAATGTAATTGATTTGTCGTTGAAAAGTGCGATGAATAGCCAAGAGTCTCAGGAGTGGCTTGAGGCAATCACCGATGAAATAAGAGCGCTAATTAAATACAATACTTGGACATTGGTAGAGCGGCCGAAAGACAGAAAGGTTGTCACGTGCAAGATTGTCTTGCGAAACAAAATAAAGCCGGATGGAAGTTTGGAGCGGAGAAAAGCGAGAGTAGTTGCTCGCGGTTTTACACAACAAGAAGGCGTTGATTTTTCACTTTTACTGTGGCTGTACGATCTCTATTTGCAGTGGTTTGTTTTAGTGTGCCGCCACTACTCACTCGTGTGCCGTCTTATTTTCCGCGTCGGTCTCGCTTTTGTCTCGGCCCGAAGAAAACACGGAAGAATAATGCGCCCTATGAAATTTATTTAGCGTAAAACGACCATCCAACAATTTCACTCTACGTATATCCATGTCTCGGCCCGAAGAAAACACGGAAGAATAATGCGCCCTATGAAATTTATTTAGCGTAAAACGACCATCCAACAATTTCACTCTACGTATATCCGAGACATATAAGTATTAGTGTTGGGCACTTGCAAGTCAATTTACTGGATGATAGCGCGCATCTTCGAAACACAAAAAAAATCAAAATCGACGCGCGCCATCGATCATATAAGTATTAGTGTTGGGCACTTGCAAGTCAATTTACTGGATGATAGCGCGCATCTTCGAAACACAAAAAAAATCAAAATCGACGCGCGCCATCGATCGGCCCGCATGTTTAATATACACAATGATTCAGATCGATATTGGAACGAGAGTACTTCGAAACACAAAAAAAATCAAAATCGACGCGCGCCATCGATCGGCCCGCATGTTTAATATACACAATGATTCAGATCGATATTGGAACGAGAGTAACCGTATATTCGTCACTGGGAGTGTAAGGGCGCACTGGGGAGCGCCCTCATGGCGGGACAGTAGGTACTCAAGCAGGGAAGTGTTGTCATGTCAAAAATATGAACGTCGAAATTAGGATAATTTTGAACGCCCGTAAAAAAAAATTAAAAAAGTAAAAAGGTACTCAAGCAGGGAAGTGTTGTCATGTCAAAAATATGAACGTCGAAATTAGGATAATTTTGAACGCCCGTAAAAAAAAATTAAAAAAGTAAAGAACTAAAAAGTAAGTCAAATTTGAATTGAAAATCTGAGCAATATTTTTCCCTTACTTTGTTTAGTGGAATAGTGGAATATCTCTTTTTCTCACTTTTACTGTGGCTGTACGATCTCTATTTGCAGTTGTTTGTTTTAGTGTGCATATAAGTATTAGTGTTGGGCACTTGCAAGTCAATTTACTGGATGATACTTTTACTGTGGCTGTACGATCTCTATTTGCAGTGGTTTGTTTTAGTGTGCATATAAGTATTAGTGTTGGGCACTTGCAAGTCAATTTACTGGATGATAGCGCGCATCTTCGAAACACAAAAAAAATCAAAATCGACGCTCGCCATCGATCGGCCCGCATGTTTAATATACACAATGATTCAGATCGATATTGGAACGAGAGTAACCGTATATTCGTCACTGGGAGTGTAAAGTTGCAGCGCCCTCATGGCGGATTCGAAACACAAAAAAAATCAAAATCGACGCGCGCCATCGATCAGCCCGCATGTTTAATATACACAATGATTCAGATCGATATTGGAACGAGAGTAACCGTATATTCGTCACTGGGAGTGTAAAGTTGCAGCGCCCTCATGGCGGGACAGTAGGTACTCAAGCAGGGAAGTGTTGTCATGTCAAAAATATGAACGTCGAAATTAGGATAATTTTTAACGCCCTTAAAAAAAAATTAAAAAAGTAAAGAACTAAAAAGTAAGTCAAATTTGAATTGAAAATCTGAGCAATATTTTTCCCTTACTTTGTTTAAAAAGCTTAAAATAAAAAAAAATTAAAAAAGTAAAGAACTAAAAAGTAAGTCAAATTTGAATTGAAAATCTGAGCAATATTTTTCCCTTACTTTGTTTAAAAAGCTTAAAAATAAATGTTTGAAAAAAATGTAGAAAAGGAAAAAGTAAGTCAAATTTGAATTGAAAATCTGAGCAATATTTTTCCCTTACTTTGTTTAAAAAGCTTAAAAATAAATGTTTGAAAAAAATGTAGAAAAGGGTGCTATAACTCATAATTAAATATATAAAACTAAACATTAATCAACACACTGTAAAGTATGATGTTGACTGTTGCAATTATCTAAGAAAACAATCATATCCGCAAGTCAAAGATGCGACTTAACGAGGCCATAAACATTAATCAACACACTGTAAAGTATGATGTTGACTGTTGCAATTATCTAAGAAAACAATCATATCCGCAAGTCAAAGATGCGACTTAACGAGGCCTCGCAGATCGGGAAATTTACAATTACGCTAAGGGTCGTGATGAATGACCTTGGTAACGGTCACAAAAATTAAATTAAATAATTTCACGTCGTTGCATTCGTTGGAAAAATTTTTACGGAGGGTGTTGCGCGCGCGCTCGCCTACAGAGAGCTTTCGGTTAATTTCTGGACAATCGGTGGATATACGAGGGGCCTTTAATGGGGGAGGGGGTTCTCGGCAATTTAGAGAGCCAGTTCAGCGTCGAATGCGTAACCTAATACCGCAGGGGTAAAAAATGTCTGCGCTTCTGTCGCGCGCGCGCTTGCTCGCTTTCTCCCACGAGCGAAATAAAATTGTGCACGGGCAAAATACACGCTGAATTTTGGCCGAAGCCGCTACATATACATAAGCCCTCCCTGAAAGGAGACCAACCTCTCAGCTAACCCGGCCCTTTAAGACGGGGTTCTTTAACTGGACTCTTTACAATCACACATATTTAGGCAAGTGGTACCTAACTTGCATCGCGTCAAGTAGGACACTTATTTCTTTCTTTATTATTGTTACATTTAAATTGGATAAATTATCAAAAAAAATACAACTCATCATAAAAAAAAATTTTTTTTTGTTTAATCATAATTGACACAGGATCCGTAAGAGAACCTTTACGAATTTCAATATTTCCTGTGAATGATTTGCCTTATAAAATTTGGAGTAAATAAATTTTTTTGGCAAAAAAAAATTATTGTTATATTTTTCATGCCTTACGAACTCTTAAGACAGATATAAACTATCAATTAAATGCGATGAGAAATCGAAAATTAACGAAGAGTAGAGGCGAGTAGCGGATATAAGCAGGAAGTTTTTATATCAGCTATTCCCTTGTTGGGGTAGTTGGATAGCTTTGAAACGGCAATGGTCAATTATAATTTCACCGGTTTTATGTACAAAATTTACAGCATAATTTAAATTACCTCAAACTTCCCAGTTTGAATTCTTTTCCAATGAAAAAAAATATATTTATATATTTTTTTGCTGAAAATGAGATGAAATTAGAATCAGACGATGTCTTAAACGATTCTCATTGGATTGGCGGTCGCCGAGCGATGTGCCAGGTGTTACATTAAATTCCGGAACAAATGATTGAATGATTGTTACAAATAATTTCGGGAGCAAAATTGCTCCCGAAGAGAAGGGAGCGAAAACCCTATTTTCTGCCGCTTTTACGAAAAATAGTATGTTTACCTCGGGATGCAAAAGAGATTATTTTGACTGTGAATTCCTAGTAAACTTTTCACGGTCAAAATCACCTCTTTTGCTCCCTTAATGAACTGTGTACTATTTTCATATCGAAAAATTTCCCCATGAAGATTTCACAACATTTTGAGATATATTTCTTAATAAAAAATATCGGAAATATTTTTTTCTATATGTTTCTGAGATGCGAAAACCTTTTTTTGAGTGTAATAATGAAAGAAAGACCTTTGAAAGCGTTGTTAAGGGTTGAATATTAATTTTTGCATGTTTTCTCAACACTAAAAATAACAACAAAAATTTTTGTATTATTAATTGAATGCCAAAAAATATTATTAAATATTAAGTTTTTTTTTGGTTGAAAGACCTTGAAGAACGTTTTTTGGATTTAAATATTAATTTATGCAAATTTTTCATAGAAAATTTCCTACAAATTTGCTCCTATAATGAAAGACCTTGAAGAACGTTTTTTGGATTTAAATATTAATTTATGCAAATTTTTCATAGAAAATTTCCTACAAATTTGCTCCTATATATGCATCCCTGATTTTATTTCATCACTAAAAATACCATTTAAATATTAATTTATGCAAATTTTTCATAGAAAATTTCCTACAAATTTGCTCCTATATATGCATCCCTGATTTTATTTCATCACTAAAAATACCGAAAAAATTTTAATATTAATTAAGGACTAAAAATTATTATTTATGCGAGTGTTATACTAACACATAAAATAAACCATTAAAAATATTTATACAAAAAACAAAAAAATTTTAATATTAATTAAGGACTAAAAATTATTATTTATGCGAGTGTTATACTAACACATAAAATAAACCATTAAAAATATTTATACAAAAAACATTTTTCGAATCAAACCCACTCTCCCTGATTGTCAATAAAAAGACCAAAAAATCCTGATAAAATTTATGAAGCGGCAAGACATTAATTTAATCTGTGCAACAGACAGGTCGATGAAAAATAGTTGAAATAAAAGCAATAAAAGCAATAAAACGTAAACTAAGTTTCTGTCACAACTGCAAAAGTTAAAATCTTTTTTTCTAAATTAATTAATTTCTGTTATTTAATTGTATGACCTGCGGGGCTAGACGACCGTGACGTGTTTCCGAGTGGACTACATATATAACACACAGTATAAAAACAAACTTGGTTAGACGGAATAAAGCGGTAGAGTATGAAACGCGGGTGAAAGTGAGCGTCGAGAGTGTATTTGAACTGTCTGGTGTGGCGCGAAGGGACAAAGCGCTCATAGACATACGGACCAAGGGTGTAGATGTTTGGCTTCTACTGAAATTAGAAATATTGGTTACTATTGGCGCGCATATGTTGGTTCCATAGAGGCTCAATTCGTTTCTCTTCTGAAAGACAATGCCCATTTTTTGCCCGGACAGTAAGAGGTACAAATTGCAGTTGGCTCCTCATTTACCCAGTGTAAAGCTCCTGTTTCACATCGATTTCCAAAATACAAAAGGGATACAGATTTTTTTTCTTCATGACTATTAATCTTTATCGTGAATTCTGTCATGTGGGTTCGTTTTTTTAATATAAAAATACTTGTGAGAATCGTACTGACTGTTTTGATTCACGTCCGAAGTTTGATGAGGCTTCCGGTTAATTAATAACCCACGCGCTATGAATGCCACGCGGCAAGAAGAGAAAATATTATTATATACGAGGATTAAATGATATGGAACACATTTACAAACTAGAATTCAAAAATATGTAATAACATTGATTTGAAACATTACATTAAATAAGATTTAAAAAAATTAATACTGCTTAAATTGTATCAAAAGATAATTTGTAAATTTTTGTAGTGAAAAGAATTGCGTACAAATCTCCTATCGATAGCAAAAATCACAGACCATGGCTATACTGTTGTGTTTGAAAAAGATAAGGCATTGGTATGTGGAAGAGACGGAAAAATAAAATTTGTTGCCGAGCGCAAAGGAAATTTGTATTATTTTTGTGAGGGAACAGAGCAATCAAATCACGTGAGTCAGGGTGATGGCGAAGTAAGTGTAAATGTGTGGCATCGTCGGTTAGGCCACTTAAATGTACGTGATGTTTGTGTTTTGTCGAATCAAGGCCTGGCAACTGGCGTAAAAATCAAGGACACGAAAGAAATGCGGCCGTGTAATGTGTGTTTACGAGGGAAGTTGACAGTACAGCCGTTTCCAAAAGGTTCTAAGAGAAGCGCGGATATTTTGGACATAGTACACTCTGATATATGGGGGCCATCAAGAACTGAGTCATTCAAGCGTTCGCGATATTTTGTGACCTTTATTGATGATCACAGTCGGTGGTGTGAAGTTTTTTATCTTCGAAATAAAAGTGATGTGTTGCAGGCATTTAAAGAGTATAAGGCGCGCGTGGAAAACCAGACTGGCAAATTTGAGCCAAAAGCAAAAGAATGCATTCTAGTGGGATATTCTGAGCAGTCCAAAGGCTATCGTGTGTATGTTCCGGCTGAAAACAAGGTCGTCGTGACTAGAGACGTTAAATTTATAGAAGGCCATCAAGAACTGAGTCATTCAAGCGTTCGCGATATTTTGTGACCTTTATTGATGATCACAGTCGGTGGTGTGAAGTTTTTTATCTTCGAAATAAAAGTGATGTGTTGCAGGCATTTAAAGAGTACAAGGCGCGTGTGGAAAACCAGACTGGCAAACGGATAAAGTGTTTGATGACGGACAATGGAAGAGAATATTGTAGTCATGAGTTTGAAAATTTCCTTAAGGAGAGTGGGATTTCTCGGCGCTTAACTGTAGCGTACACGCCGCAACAAAACGGCGTTGCCGAGCGCAAAAATCGAACTCTGGTGGAAATGGCGCGTTGTTTATTCCTACAAACAGGACTAAAGCATGCTTTTTGGGCTGAGGTAATTGCTGCGGCGAACTATTTACGAAACAGGTGTCCAACGACGAGTCTTGGAGATCATACTCCTCATGAGTATTGGTGCAAGTGTGTACCGGACCTGAGCCATTTGAAAGAGTATGGAGCCAAGGCGTATGTGTTGCAGAAAGAGCCTGGAAGGGGTAAATTTGAGCAAAAAGCAAAAGAAGGCATTCTAGTGGGATATTCTGAGCAGTCCAAAGGCTATCGTGTGTATGTTCCGGCTGAAAACAAGGTCGTCGTGACTAGAGACGTTAAATTTATAGAAAATGAGCCGTTGAAGAGCGGTAAATCTGTGGAAAAACACAATGAAATGGAAAAGCAGCCTGATGGAAATCGAGTTGAGTTTGAAAACCTGCCTATGGACTCGATTGAAAAGGATGCGATCCCAGAAATGCAGGTAGATGAACCTGTTGACGATGTTTTTGTGCCAGAGATTGCAAATCCACGGGCGGGACCAGTGAGTTCAGGTGTTGCTCGAGGTGTTGGTAGGCCAAGCTTGGTTCGTACAGGCAAACCAGGGAGACCAAAGAAAAAGTATCAAGCAAAATCAGTCTCAGATGAATCGCAGATGCCTGAAGAGAGCACTGAGGATGTTAATGAGGAGGTCAATGAAGATACTTTCGACTCAGAGGATGAAGCCTACGCCGATGCTGCTGATAATGAGACGATAGAGATGGCGAATGTAATTGATTTGTCGTTGAAAAGTGCGATGAATAGCCAAGAGTCTCAGGAGTGGCTTGAGGCAATCACCGATGAAATAAGAGCGCTAATTAAATACAATACTTGGACATTGGTAGAGCGGCCGAAAGACAGAAAGGTTGTCACGTGCAAGATTGTCTTGCGAAACAAAATAAAGCCGGATGGAAGTTTGGAGCGGAGAAAAGCGAGAGTTGTTGCTCGCGGTTTTACACAACAAGAAGGCGTTGATTTTTCGAGTACTTTTGCGCCTGTGGCTCGTTTGGACTCGGTGAGGTTGCTGATGGCCTTGGCAGCGAAATGGAAACTGCCTGTTTACCAACTAGATGTTGTATCAGCGTATCTCAACGGAGATCTGGACGAGGAAATATTTATGGAGCCACCGGAATACATCGAAGATGCCCTACATGAAATAGTGCGCAAAGACGATAAGAATAGTGATACAAGTGTAAAGGCGCGTAAAATGTTGTGCAGTTTGCAAGAAGGAGAAAAAGTGTGTCGGTTAAACAAGGCTTTGTACGGTCTTCGTCAAGCAGGCCGACAGTGGAACAAAAAAAATAGACAAAGTGCTTATAGATTTAGATTTAAAATCAGCTGCGAATGACGCATGTTTTTATTTTGATGCAAGAGAGAATGAGCTCACTTTTCTTGTCGTTTATGTTGATGATATTTTGTATATTTCAAGGAGTGAGCAGAGTTGTCGAGTGTAATATTAAATACCGATAATCGAGGGGCGAAGGCAATAGCCGAAAACGCAGTGTACCACTCGCGTACAAAGCACATCGCAACTCGTTATCATTTCGTTCGTCAAGCGGTAAGGGGCAATAAGATAAAATTGGAGTACATTCCAACTGAGGAGATGCCAGCGGACGCTCTGACGAAGCCTTTGCCAGGGCCAGCTCATTTTAAGCATTTGAAGAACATGGGAATGAGTGTTTGATTTTATTTCATGTTAATGTTTGTTTGTTTGGCAGTTGGCGCATGAACGTAAATTTTGAAGAAGGCGTGATAGGATGAGTCAAAAAGGTTGCGTTCATGTGTGCGTGTGAGTGTGTTTACTTTATGTGGAGTGCTGTACGGTGACTACGGCAGTCTGTCTTTGATAAGCTTCCGTGCAGGTCAGCACAATGCTGACGTGTGAGTCTTCCTTAATAAATGAAATGTGCGCTCCTAACTGTTTTTTCCTTTATTTAACTTAACAGGGACGATAACAAGCCTGTTTATTCGCAGGTTGAGTTTTTGGAGGAGACAAAGTCAGGTGATAAAAGCCAAAACTTCCTCATGACTTCAGAAAATACTAAGTCGTTTATTTGTCATGATCCACCAGTCTCAAAACTTTTTGCAAAGACCACTCAAGAATCTGCTGCACTGGCTGATAACAATTTTGATGGGACTAACAATAATATAAATACAAGTAAGGCTGTGAAGTGGACTTCTATGGCTCAGCGGCAAGCAACGGTCTTAGGACATGCTGGGAAGTTAGCGCAAATTTTGAAAGAAGCCCAGGAAGCTGCAAAGTTTATTCTGAAGAAAAATTGAAACTGAAGCGAGTTGAATTGGAGCTTAGAGAACGAGACGTTCTTGCTAAAGGAAAAAAAAGAACATGCCTCGAGCAACTCCTTGAAAATTTATCGAAGAAGTATTATCTCGGCTTCATCTGTCTATGGCTCATTTACATTTTATAATTTTATACTTCTTTTTATTTCAACTGTTCATTTTTTGCATGATTTTTTGTGGTTACATTCTCACTTTCTCTTATATCAATAAAAAAAGTGATAAAGTAGATGTTTTAAGAGTCACAGGTCTGAGAAAGTACTCTATCATTGAATATGTAAATTTATTTTAGGTATTTGCAAAGAACGTTGAGACCCTACAAGCACAGGCTAGTCAATATGATGTTACAGAGACATTATTTTGTTCCTTTATACATCTCAGCAATGTCCAATAGGAAATCACTGAAATCACTGGAAGATCACCATGATGTAAAAATGTCCGCACAGGTAAACTTAAAAAAAAACATAACAGTGATGTTCTTGTGATATGTTCTAATCCTTGAGCATGATAGGTTAGTAATGCAAAATTTCGATGAAAAAATTATGGGTGGCACTCCGGGAGTGCCGGCAGAAATGAAAACTTGAACCATAACGTTGTGCATTTTTAAATATTTTGGAATGATTAGGGAAGAATTACGGTTACGGAATAATTTTAGAATGGTTAGCGTTTTTCTCTGTTAGATGCACTAAGAAAGAGAGGGGCACTTTCTCCCTTTCGCCGCACCGGCGGTGAGCTCTCCCTCCACTCACCGTCTTACGGTCACGTGACATCTGACGCGAGTTTACCTTGTTTTACCTATCCCATGACCGTCCCTAAAGAAGTTTTCACTTCAAAAATTAATATCAGCTATCAATTTTCGGCATTTTATTCTTGTTTTTTGCGCATAGTCACTCACAAGAAATTTTCCACCCTAACCCACCTAGAACAAACACTAATAAATTTTATGCACCTATCTGGAATTGAACCTAGGACCTACGATTTCACAATCACGGACGCTACCTCAACACCATGCAACACTCGCATGTTAGAGAAGCTTTCGTCGTCCATCTAAATAAAGATTTCTAGAATCATGATACACAGGCATTAATTTTTTCAATATAGTGAATGAATTGTTATGAATCGATAAAGAATTAATAGTAATTAAATAATTTGAACTGATTGAAACCTTATTAGAAGGTTTTCGTTAACTTTATTTATTTATTTATTTGTCTATCTATCTATCTATCTATCTATCTGTCTATCTATCTATCTATCTATCTATCTATCTATCTATCTATCTATCTATCTATCTATCTATCTATCTATCTATAGCTATCAATTTTCGGCATTTTATTCTTGTTTTTTGCGCATAGTCACTCACAAGAAATTTTCCACCCTAACCCACCTAGAACAAACACTAATAAATTCTCTCGATCTATCTATCTATCTATCTATCTATCTATCTATCTATCTATCTATCTATCTATCTATCTATCTATCTATCTATCTATCTATCTATCTATCTATCTATCTATCTATCTATCTATCTATCTATCTATCTATCTATCTATCTATCTAACATTTGCGATAATAATTTTGCAAGGAATGAAGAATTATAGGTAATATCCGCCATTAGATTGAACAATTATTTCTAGAGAGTAATTTTCATTATTTACGT